>BSBK01002630.1:232500-237736 GCA_027943335.1 Chamaecyparis obtusa | reverse complement strand
TCCATTTAACAATTGTTCCTTGGTTGCTTCTTTAACTAGATTAGCTATTGATTCTTCTTCTTCTACCTCATCATCTCCAAAAATTTTCACCAGTGTGTCCATCATCTTTTCGGATTTTCTTCTTACTTTCACTCTGACTAGATCCATCTTTATTCTTAATTTATCCTCCTCATAGGTTCCAAACCTAGTAGCATTAGGATCTTTGGGATTGGCTAGTAGTGCCTTTGTTGACCTAGAAGCTAGGTTAATATCCAATTCATAGCCCATTGGGGGTAACCAAGCAATCCTTGGTTCTACTACCTTGATCAAAGTGGTGTTAGTATCCACTAGGAAAGAAATATCTTCTTTATGTTTCTCTACCAACTGACTTGGTGTTTTTCTTCTTTTGTGCATTCTAGCCATGAATTTTCCAAAATAATCATCCATAATAGTAATAAAATTTTGACCTAGATTTTGAATAAACTCTCTTATTTGAAAAATAACTAGTCAGTTGACATCCCAATCAACATTACCAACTAATGGAAAGAAGTTTTGCAGGTAGAAAAATATATAGACTAGTAGAGAACCAAACTTACAAGTGTTTTTCTTCATTGTCCTAATGGTTCTCATGTTTTCCTCCAGTTGTTTCAGTAGTATCTTGATGAGGTCAAATTAAAAGCCCTTCTTAATAATCTTATAAGAAATGTGTATGGCTCTACAAGGTACATTGTTTGGCCTACTCGATTGAAATATCTTGTAGCCAATAACATAGGCTCCAAACCTTATCTCTGGATCAATGATTGTGTTTACTCTCATACCTATTTCATCCCATTCTTCACTTATAAGCTTCTCAATCTTTGTCCTTGGTGCACTCCTTATGGCCTTAGCTTTATCTTTAGTAGGGTAATCGGTGACCAGATATATGATATCCTTGGTTATTTTAACCGGTTCATCTAGCCATAATTTCCCATCATGCACTCGGCTAAGAAAAACCCTAATCCACTCTATTTTAAATTCTCTCAAGAAATATAGGGCATTCATTAATCCCTTCACATCCAAGTGTTTGTGCTCATCCATTAGCTTTCCATTGTCACTTATCTCCTGGTTTAAGTGGATTGAAGCTCAAAATCTCTCATTTCACTGATTTTTCAATGAATGTAGGTGCATATGTATTGCACCAACAAAAACCTAGGTGGTATACTGGAAAACACACCAGCTTGATCAATTTGTGAAGCTATTTTAGGGTGCAACTTGTATTTGGGTGCATTCTGGGTTGATCAATGTGACCTTCTTATCACTCTTTGTCTTTGATTTCATAACCTTAGATTAAGATGTCATTGTTTCTCAAATTTAGGGCTTCAAAAATATCTCAAAACAACTCTATGGCTGGGAAACTTACTTGAGGTCATGATAAACTTGCTCGGGATCTCCTTAAATGTATGATAAAAGCTTTGGAAATTATTTTCTCAAATTTCTCAAGTCGCTCTGGTTCTTCTCATGATCGTTATGTGATCTTCCTCTCATATTTATACCAAAAATCTCTTTTCCCTCTCAAAATTTTGCATTAAATGCTTTACCTACCACAACTCAGTAACCATAGTTGTGCTCAGTTAACACTAAAAAGGCTTCAGCTTGGTTAAATAGTAGATATTATATCATTTGATACTTCAACTCAGTTACCCTTGCCAATATTCATCGACTAACAACCATTTGCTCAGTTATGGTTTTACTGACTGTATATAATTTAAGTTATAAACATGTAATCCCATAATGAATCTTATTTCATGTCGATTTGGTGTTCATTCACTAGATATAAGGAACTGTTGTAAGATATAATCAATTTGAAATCCAGTTCCATACATACCTTAATTTCTTAGGTGGAGGTGGCACTAATATCACCTAATCCAATGGATGAGGTGTCACCGATTGTAGTGTTTGATCCAACATTTTCATTTGATGCTTTTCTCCACATTTGATTTCTTATCCTCATGATTTCTTCAATTGTATTACCATTTGTATTTTTGTCTATCTTTGTTTCTCAGTCTCTACAATCTTTTCTCAAGTGATCGACCTTGTGACAATGCAAACATGCCATACCAATACTTATCCAATTATGAGATCTTCCTTTCAAATTCTTTCTCATGAAATTTTCTTCTACATGTCCATATCTTCCACATGATGTGCAATTAACCCAAGTGTTGTGATCCTAAGTATATGCATTACTTTTCCTTCCCAGTTGATATGTTTTGTTCTATTCTTTTAGTGTCCATAGTTTCTTCATCTTTGTCCTGCATTCTTGTGATATGTGTCCATGCATGTTGCAAGTGCAACAATGTTTCTCCATATAAGGCTTTTTTGGTGTTTTTTTCAATTTTTATCTGCACTCATGTGCCTTATGTCCATACTTATTACAGTTATAGAAATAACCATTAAATGTAGGAATGGATTTAGGAACACCTTTTATTTTTCTTCTGTAAACATTTGATGTGTGTCTTGGTTTTGCATAATGTTAACATGATAGCTTCTTTGGCTTTGGATTTACATAGGCATTCATCTTTTCATTTTGTCTTGATGACTCTCCCTAGTTGATATAGCCTTAACCAGTTGTGCTATCAAGTCTTTTCTATCTATTTATAAATTCATCCTTTTGTTTAGTACTATCTTCATCTTTCTTAATCATCTTATTATGTTGTTGAATCTTTACATCATTATTCAATCTTTCATTCTCTTCTCTTAATTCACCAATGTCTTCTAATTTCCTTCTAAGATCATTGTTTACTCACTTGACTTCCTGAATTATGACAACCATCTAATTAGAGATTTCAAAGTGATGCTCGATGAGTCTTAGTATCTCAGATTCCTTCTCTTGCAACTTATCAATCATTTTCCTCCTATCTTATATTTAGCCAAATTTCTTTCTTGTTGTGCTTGCCTTGCATTGTTCATGAGATTAATCTTTCTGACCATTTGTGTCTCTTGACCGATCTGTAGTGCTTTCACTTGTTCAGTAAGATGTAGATTCTTTACAAATAGATCTGATATGCTTTCTTTAGATGCATCAGATATGCTACTAGATCTAGATCCAGATATCTCAAATGGATCATCATCTCTTCATGATAATTAGTCTCATTATACCGAAGTGCCATATCCTTCCTCTTGATCAGTAACTTTTTCAGTTCTTCTTTGGCTTCCTTTAATTATTCAATGTAGATCTACATCTGTATTCTTTGATTCTCAATAGTCTTATCAAGCTTATACCTTTCCATCTTTAGATCATTTATCTTCAGTGATTAAACCTTCCAAAACAAGATAAGTAGCTCTGATACCAATTGTTTGGATTATGGAAAGATATGTAATGAGAGGAGAGGGGTGAATCAATACCTTTAAAACTCTTCAAGACTGAAACTTTGTAAGCATATATAACATTAATTGACTGAATTCCATTGTATGTAACATACATTCAATTATAACTAAAAATGTAAATGCATGTAACATAATCGATAAACCATTCATGAAAATTCATACACTTAACATAAATGTTTTGGTATCGCACAAACCAGTGTTAGAAGGTAAAACATGCAGTGAGGATGACACCCACAAATCTTTACTACTGCAACTACAAAGTATGTTGATTAAGGCTACAAATATTGTGATCACTTCTAGTGATCTTATCCTATTAAGAGTAATAATAAGATCAACTAGATCTACTTGGTTAGAGGATTTTAGCAACACAATAAAGTGTGCAACTCTATTAAGAGATTTAGAAATCTTCTACAATGATTAAAGAGTAATAGTAGGATATATCTGTAAATAGAAACTCAAACTTTCCTAATTCAGATCTGTGAAATGAAAAAGATATCACCTTGTAGTGATGTATATGTCCTTTTGTACTTCTTTGTATCATTATATCCATTCTGAAAAACTTGAATACTTCTATCAAATCTTTATGTTAAAACCCTATCTGATCTTTTGATATCCTAAGTGTGGCTACTCCTTGATGATACATTATCAAAATGACATGTTTACAACTTTTATATTAAACTAACTTGACCTAATTAGGGTCTTACAATATCTTAGAAAACCTAAGATAAATGGTGAGAATAAATAACCTAGATCTACAATACATAGGAATCATCAACAATTTAATGATTACATCCATATTAAATTATGTCTCGATCTTGGAAAACCATTTTGTGATTGGTGTGAACCATTTTACTTGATGTTTGTGTCATTTCAAATTGCTATGTCATTTCCTATTTTACTCAGTGTTCATTGCATTCATCACTCAGTAATTAACTGGTTCTCAGTTCATATGAATACTCAATGACTACTGTGCTCGGTACTTGACAGTCATCTAGCTCGGTAAGAATTCTCAGTCAAAGCTATGTTTGGTTAACTTAGAGATATGCCTTATGTCCTGCTCCATGTACAGGGTTTGGGTATTGACTGATTACATCCTGTCTTGTCTCCTTTACTGACTCAATAACTGAATGATACTAATGACAACCATTAATGGTCAAATAGGAGTAACAACTTTAGCTCCTCAATTAATGTGATGATTACATATCCTCTAAGAATATCAAGTTGTAATAGGATGCTTGGTCTAAAATACCTAGTGGCTTGACATTTCAAACTAATTGAAACTAATATGTTTTTTTTATTATTGAAAAATAAATAATATTATTACTAATTTATAGTATTTCATTTTTCATTTAAATTTATAACATCTTAATGGACCCCTTTTTCATATTTCTTGAATTTAATTTTTTATAATTGGACTATATTTAAATATGCTATATTACATTAAACTCCCTATCTATGATTATATTCAAGAGATCATTTTGTTATTTACATTTTTCATGGAACATCTTCCAATTATTTTGAACAATTATAAATCAATCTACATGTTCTTAACCACCATTAAGAAAAGATGAATCTTACCTCTCTCTTGAGAGTATTATTTAATAGCTCTTTTAAGTATTACCCTTGTCATTGGATATAGATAAATAACTTTTTTATGGCCAAAAGTCTATTATTCAATATCAAAATTTTCTAGATTACATGATTATGTATAATTATGAACCTTAATCTAGTATATACAAATTTTTATTCTTTTGATTCTTAACATTTCATCTAAGTATTAATATGTTCTTCAAAACATAAAAGATAAATTTAGGAAAACTAGAGGTGGTGACCATGGATATGACAAGTTTTGAGAAATACATTTTAAAAATTACTCTTTTTGGAACTTAGATGA
>BSBK01002630.1:170000-227500 GCA_027943335.1 Chamaecyparis obtusa | reverse complement strand
AAACATTGAGAGGAATTTTAGGAACAATAGTTTTAGAGACTTTACCCTTTTTCTTACCACTTAGGCTAGGATTTTCAGGTAAGGGGTTTCTCTCAATGTGATCAATATTTTGGTTCATCTCCTACTAAGGGTAAGAAAGGAAGTAGCTTTAGAAGGGATAATTGTCAAATTTATGCTAATATAGAAAATACATTAAGGGCTGATGCAGAGGAGGCAAGACACCTTTGGCAATGTTATTCTTTAAGGATGAAAAGAGAAAGAAGACAACATTAATTTTTTGGCCATGCCGTATATGATTTATGGTTTAGAATTGAGAAGTGGAAACTATGTAAAACAGTTTAAAATTGAATATAGTCTTTCATTTTGCTAAAAAAAAATTAATCATTCTAACCACTTCATTTTTTATTATTCATTACATAATTAGTTTCTTTCATTCTACATCAATTCTTTCATTTTCATAATAATGTTACATAATGCTGTTTTTTTTTGAAAGCTCTATCAATACGGGGGTAGATCCCTATATTGAATATAAAATCATTACATCCACAGACTTAGTTATCCAAAAACATATGGGTAGATCCCTATGATTACCCTTCACGCAATCCCTTCTCTGACCTGTGTGACCGCCTCATGATTGTCCAAGTAGACAATTTCACCCAACTAAGGCCACCCCGTCAGCCTACTCGTCCACTCCTTTGTTTGCCAGGCAATCCACAACCTTATTTGAATTCCTATGCGCATGTGAAATAGTGTAGTCTGACACTTGGCCCAACGAAGACGTAATTTTGGGGATCCACCTCTGCAATTTTCATTTCGAAATCTGACCCTTTACCAGTGCATTGATACAAAATATTAAATTCCACTCAACACTCACTCTGTGGAATCCTTTTAGCACACATTTCTTGAGCCCTCTTGTTATTCATCTCTTAACTTATAAATTAGTTATTTTATATTTATTATTCTTTATATTATTATAATTTAATAAACTTTTTAAAAAATTATGACTGCTTTTCAATATTTTATTTTTCAATTTTTATAATCTATTTTTGCTTTCCCTTTAATAAATTTCTTTTTTATTTTTTATATTTTAAATTTAACAAACATGTCCAAATCATACTATCATTTTTATTACTTTTTATTAATTCTTTTAACTTTTTACATATCTTTTCTTCATATACTTCTAGCCTAGACATTTTACATTACAATATTTTATATAATTTTGTTTGATTTGAAGGCTTTATAAACTCATTGATTTTGAGTTTATTTTAAATTATAAATTTTTATTTTATATATTTTTCCTTTTCCATATATTTTTTTCTTCTACTTTCATTAATTTTAAAAAAATAAGTTATTTAATTTATATGTTTTAAATTTTCTTTTCCATCTTAATTGCAAAACATAAAACATAATCTAAAATATTAATGTCAAAAAACACAACATAATTAAATTTAAAAATATCTATTTATTTATTATTAAATGAATAATAAATATTATCTACACAATTGTTCAAGGTAATTATTTTGGTATAAAAGGTTCTATACGATGAATATTTATTATGACAAAATAATTGATTAACAACATATGATAGATTACATAAAATGGATAAAATAGTACCATTGCACCGGCCTTACAAAAGTGTGGTGACAAATAATATGACAAGTAGATTGAAACATTAATTATGTTTTACCAATAGGATGTTGCACAAGATTCAAAAAGCATTAAACATCAATCACTAATTACGAGTCATAGTATTAAAAAAAATGTTTTTATAATTTAAAATACTATCTATACAAGTGGTGGTTGTCTTTTTTGAATTTAAGTTGAGAGCATGATTACAATAATAATATGTTTTTTTAATTCCACAGGAAGCCAACCTGAGCAATTAACTTCACATCTGTGTCAAACTTGGACTCTCCTCCTTGTGAGATTTTGTTCATTTTTTATGAAAATAAGATGCTGTGGGAAATACTCATTGGGAGGGACATATTCAATAATACAAAAATATCTAGATTTATGTCATAGTTAAAAGTGGGACCTTTAGTAATCAACTAGGCAAGAGGAGTTAGAATATGCATACCCTAACATCAGGGGTCTATGTAGGTCACCACATGGTCCCCACACCATTTTTTTTTCCACCTCAGCTGGCCTAGTTGGCAACATGAAATTAGAAGTTGAGCCAATTTGGAAATGCCTAGCCATGTGTCACGACTTGATTGGTGTAACATAGGAAGAACTTTCCATTTTGAACCATCGATTGGGACATGCGTTGTTGTAGAGGTGATTGTAGCCATTTTCTTTGGGTATAGCTCATGGTGGACATGTGGCCTGTAGCTCCAACGCCACCCTATTCACCACCTTGACTGTCAATACTTCCCATAGCAACCTTATGCTACAACATGGAGCTACATTCACTATGTTTCAAGACACCTTAATTTCCCTTAATGAGAATGTATTTCTCATTGGAATTCTAATAAATACACCTTCTCCATGAATTGAGAAACCTAACATTCATCTTGTTCTTGCATGTTCTAGAGTCTTCCATTAGTTGGGAGACAAAGTGTGCTCGACAATGAACCTTGCAAACACGGAATGCCTCCATTATCTTCTCATGAATGGACCACCTTTTGTTTTGACTTTATAGGTTATTGCATGGTTTCTTTATGTTTTTATAGTTTTCTACTTCCTGTTCTTCTAGTTTCCTCTCACTACAGATGGCTTCTTTCTATATTCTCTATTTTCTTTCACAGTTGTAGGAAAAATCATTGTGTTTTTTCATGATGCTCGAGATTTTGAGGTGAAGGAGGTAGATGACAAAGATGAGCTATGGAAGGAGATATGGGAGCACACATATCATCTAGTCTTTGATGGAGGTGAGTATAACTCTCCTCACTAAGGCTATCTCTTGCCATTGGGCCCATTAAATACGTGTTTTTTTTTTCTTTGCTTATTTCACTAACACATACCGCCACTATGTTGTTTTGCATTTCTTTAGTTTCAAAGAGCCTTTGTGTATTTCTTTTTATTTTTTAACATGATTTATTATGTTCATTAACAATATTAACATAAAGAGAATCAAACTCTTGTGTTCTAGTGAGTGTGACATATTTACAAGGAATAAAAATAGATATTTTTGGGTCCTCATGCATCTCTATTCTTTTTTGACCTCCTACTATGACTATCCTTATTTTTCTATTCATATTTGACAAGTTTATTTGGTTTTGATTACTAAAATGATGGGGTTTAAGGATTTATTAAGATTTCTTCTTGACAGGTTGACCATGAATGTAAGTGGGTTGCATAAGTGTTCAGTTTTAAGGGTTTAAAAAGATATCTTCTACATGGTTTAACGTGATTTGTAAATGTGTCAACTACAATTTTCTTTCATTTTCTCTATTATAGGTGTTCCATTTTACTTCTTCTGGATTTAGTTATGTCTTTCAAGTTATTTATGTTCCATTCATTGTCTATGGAAAATTCATTTTCTATCTTGCAGGTTTGAAGCTTTTTTGGCCTATTGGGTATTGCAAGTTTTTAGTTTTTGCATGTAGTAGGTTTTTTAGGGTTCTTTTTGCCTCCTTCCATGTCAAATTTACTATTAAGGGTTTTAAATTTCAATTCCAATGCTGGCGGTTTCAATGTGATTGTCCATGCATTCTGAATTTATTTTATTTTTTCATTTTTAGCTTCTCAAATACTACATTCAAGGATTTGCATTTTTGTTTCCACTTTTAGGATTAAGGCAATCAAAAGTAGTCTTTTGTTGGAATCAATTTCATGACTAAGGGATATACATAACATTTTAAGTTTTCTATTTTAGGGTTTCAATTTTACCTTTTAAATGTTTTCAATTTCACTTATAATGTTTTGATTAAAAGAAAAGCAATTTTTAAAAGACCTAAAACCTTTACATCTAAGATTACATCATATCCAGATAACCATAAGAGTCCACATAGTTACAACATAAAATAAAAAAAGAAACATAACTAGAATAAAAAAATGGTTGCCAAGACAAAAGCCAAAAAACCAAAAAACCAACAACTCGACAGTAACCAGACAAAATAAGACAGAGAATCAGAAGTTCCAAAGAGCAACAAACTAGACTTTTTTAAGAATCTCAGCCATTTCTATCACCATTCAATCCATATTGATAGCAGTATTCTTTAGCTCCTCTATGTCTTTTTCTTTCATGCTAGTTGTTTTCATGGTCCTAGATCTGGCCCTCCTTCCCGATCTAGGGGTATCATCAACGACTTCCTTATCCACCTTGGCAACTTGAGACTCATTCCTCTCCAACTTACCAACCAAGATTTTGACATGCTCAGCTGACCCTTTTAGAATATTGTAGCTCTGGTCCCCCACTTTTTTCATATTGTCCTCCACCTTGGCCATTTTGGTCTCCATCTCCACCATTCTTTGTTCCATACTATCAATGTGATAAATCCTTTTCTCTATGGTATCAAATCTAGAAGTAAAGGAATCCTTCAGCTTTTCATCATGCTAAATAGCTTTATTCATCACCTCTAAGCTCTCTGGAAAATATTTATCTTTTCCAAACCCCATTACCTCAAGAATTTGGATGTATTTGTGGTAGTCCTTCATCTCATCCTTGATATGCACATTTTCATCAATGATTCCCTCAATGGTGTTGGTGAAACTTCTCGCCGCCAATTCATCCACGAAGATGGAACTATTATCCTGAATCCCTGCATCCTTTAGTTGAAGCTCTTTATCTTTACCATTATCTTCATCCTGACCATTAATAATCTTGACAACCCTATCAACCTCCTCCATTTTAATGACATTTCCTCCTGAGCAGTAGTATTATCATAATTAGTTTTCTTTTGAGGAGTGTGGGATTTCTTTCTGCCCTTACTTTTCTCACCCTCATTAGAATCAGAAACCCCCACTTCTTCCTCCTTAGAAAAGGAACTCTCAACAGTGAATATTTTTTTCCTCCTAGGCTTAGCATTCTTTTTCGAGGTGGAAGCCTTGGTTTTATTGCTAGAAGATATTTTATGTTTCCATTTTCTATCTTCAGAGGAGGAGTTTGTCTCAGACATGGAATCACTCTCTGAATTCAAACCATCATAAAATTCCTCATCAATTTCATAATCCTCTAACTCAAAATTTAGAGATAAAAAGTGAACAATATTCTTGGCTTTCAGATGGTCATAAATGAGAACCATCAAACCCTAGTGAAAAGCATGATCCCCTTGGGTATTTTTCCTTTCATCATTCATGGTTGCATTCATATAAAAGAGTAAATAATGAGGCAAAGAGGCTTTTTCCCCATGATGGAAATGATTAAGAAGGATAGAATGGTAACCATAAGCCCTAGTGTATCTACCATCCAACATAATATAGCTCATAACAAAAAATAGAACTTTCCTCCATGGATTATAGATATGCTTAGGAGAGAAATAAGTATTACAATACTTTACTAATTTATTCCTCTTCTTTTCCATCTTAGGAAAATGTTTGTTGGATTTCATCACCTTGCTGTCTCTATAAAAGATACTTCCCTCTCTTGGCATATGAGTAATCTATGACATAATGGACTCATAAATCTTAAAATTTTGGTACCCCATTATTAAGATTCCCTTCTTCCAGTGATTAAGGGAAAACTTGGTTATGCCATATTCCCTACCATGTAACATTTCCATAAACATAGATAGACCTCCCTCCTCCAAAATGTCCTAGACATCATCCTTGTTCCTCCAATCTGTGTAGGAAATATGCTCCATCCTCTTTCTTTTTCCTCCCTTATTTCTATTCCAATTACTTCACTCTCGGGTTTTTTCCTCTCTTTAGATATCTGATGAATGTGTAATAACTGGTAATACAAAAAAATACCCATCAAAAGCAATAAAGCCCAATTCACCCAGAAAATGTGTGAGATAATAATGAAACAATACTTTGTATTCTATCACTGCTTAAAAAGTAATGATCCTTTATGCCCATTATCATGTGATAATTCATTATTTTGATCTTATTTTGACACATTATGTACTTTGGATTTTATCCCTGAAGAATAATAATTTGACATCATATGCCAAGTTGTCTTCTCCACTCCAAGTCCTAACATCATCACTCATCACAGCCATGTTGGTAGTCCAATCAGCTACACCATTTATTTCCTTGTAACCATGGGTAATAGTGCACTTATAAAAAATTTCAATAATATCTCATGAGGCTTTAATAATACTACTTTAATATTCCATGAGGGGTCATATTTTTTTATGAGACAATTTATAACATTTTTAAAATCCCCTTCCTCACATAAATTTTTACAATTCCATTTCTTGGCTAGGAGAAGACCATGGAAGGCTTCCATAGCTTCCGCCATGTTATTAGTTTGTGGTCCAAGAGGGACAACAATAATCTCTTAACATTTACCTTCCTTGTCCCTAAGAATAGCACCACAACTAGAAGGTCTAGGGTTACCTTTAGAGGCCCCTTCAAATTTGATTTTCATCCATCCCTAAGGATGAACTTTCCATATAGCTTCTTCCCTATTGGTTATGTTATTATTATCCTTATTTCTAACATGTATTTTCCAGTTTTTAAGAATATCCACATCCAATTTCTTAATAGGCATACTATAATTACATAGGATTTGAATATTTCATGAATAGCTCTTTGAATCCTTTGGAAAATAACTTGAACTAGAGAATTCTTGTCTCTAAAATTTTTATCACTTTGTTCCATCCATAATCCCCACATAAAATGCAACATAAACAATCTCCAGAGATTAATAATAACAATATTTTTTGAGGGGGGATGCAAAAAGGAATATCAGCTCTTCATATCCTTAGGAAAAACCTAGGTAATCTGAAATAACTCTAAAATTTTGGACCACAAAGAGACAACAAAAGGATAGTCAATGAACAAATGTTCGACCATCTCTTCCTCCTGGAAACAAAGAGAACACTGATTATGGATGCTAAAGCCTCGACACTTTAGGTTATTAATAGTAAGAAATATATTCTTCATTACGATCCATAAGAACATATTGATCTTAGGATTAAGACCCTTAATCCAAACATTAGACCACTAGGGAGGCTCTTACTAAGTGCTAGATATCATGTTGATCATGAAAGTAGTACTCAAGAAACCTTTAGAATTCATCTTCCATATTAGAGTATCATCTTCCTCATTAAGGATCATAGAAAATGGAATCTTTTCAAGATGTCTTAAATTAAGGCCGATATCTTCATTGTTCCTCCACTTGCCCTTATCCTCGTAATTAGAAACATAATTACCAAACTTTATTTTTCATTTTAATGCAAAAGGACCCCATTCATGATGATTAATAGCAGGATCATCATTAATCCAATGATCTTCCCAGAACTTGATTTTCTTACCATTCACAGACTTCCATTGAAGACCCTTAATCATCAGTTTTCTACTATTAGCTATGTTATTCCAAATGTGTTATCCATTGGGGATAGCATTAGAAAAATTAAAACTTTCCAAAGTAGGAAAATTTCTAGAGTATTTGTTTTTCCAAATTTGATTCCATTCACCATTAGAGTGGTAAGTTCTCCATATCTATTTTGAAAGTAAAGTTGTTTTCATCAATCTGATCCTCCTAAGACCTAAACAACCCCTATTTTTTAGCTTACACAATTTATCCCAAGCAATAAGAGACATTATCTTTTTTTTCGCAACACCCATCCATAGGAATTTTTTTTGAAACTTTTCAATAGCTTCAAAATATTTACTTGGAATTTTAAACAAGCTAAGAGCATAAATTGAAATACTCTACAAAGAATCCTTGAGGAGTTGGACCTTACTGGATTGACTTGGGAGAGTTCCTTTCCATCCCACTAACTTACTATTGAACTTGTCCACTATATAGCTCTAGAAGGAGTTCGGGGGGTTGATACACAGGGGAAGTCCCAAATAAGTAGCAAGAATAGGCCATTTGACATCCCAAAATATTACTAATTTTCAATTGTCTTTTATCAGGAGTATTTATAAAATAAACACTACTTTTGGCCCAATTTATAGGTTGACCAGTGGCAAGGCCATACTTATTTAAAATATCATTTAGAACCTTAGCTTCTTTAATTCATGCTTCCCCCATGATAATTGATCCATCAACAAATAGTTGGTGAGATCATACCTAAGGAAAGGACGAAGAGTGAAGGTCTTTGAATGACCCAATGTTCACCATGTGAGAGATATATCTACCCATGCATTTTTCCATAATAAAAAACAATATAGGAGATAAAGGATCCCATTGTCTTAGACCACTTGAGGATTTGATGAAAAAGGAGAAGGAGAGCCATTGATCAAAATAGAGAAAGTAGAAGTGGAAACCAATTTCATAATCAATCTGACAGTAGTAAGATTGAACAAAAAAGACAAATGAATTTTATTAAGAAGATCCCAATCAACTCTGTCATAGGCTTTAGATAGGTCCAACTTGAGGAAAAAAACATGTCTCTTTACCATCGTTAAGGAGTGGATGTTATCATGGACACTAATAATAGAATCTAGAATTTGTGTCGCCAACAAAAAGCCATTTTGTTGAGGGGAAATGAGAGAGGGGAGCATAATGAGAATCTTGGAAGTCAAGATCATAGAAATAATTTTATAAAAAGAATTTCAAAGGCTTATGGGATGTACTAGATCTATAGAATTAGTGCCAGCAACTTTGGGAATCAGAGAAAGGAAAGTACCATTAATCTCATTTAATATATTCTTAGCCCCAAAGAATTTCTTGATAGCACAAGTGACATCTTAAAATGGTCCAATACATCTAGAAGAAAAAATAGGGAAACCATCTGGACTAGGGACCTTATTTCCCTCAAAGGAAAAAACATATTTCTTAACTTCATCCTTAGAGGAGATCTTACCAATAGCGAAATTATGATCTTCATTAATAAAATTTGGGATACATTGAAGAAAATCCTCTTGAGACTCCTGGCTCAAATTGAGGTCTTGAGAAAGAAGATCAAAAAAGTAATTCCTAGCTTCCTTTCCAATTTAATCCTTATCATTAATCAATCCATTATTCACCTTAAGATTAGCTATTTTGTTGGCAGCCTTGTGTTTCTTTATAGTCATATGAAATTATCTAGTGTTCTTGTCCCTCTCAATCAACCAGTTAGAACAATTCTTTGTTTGCAGAACATTTCTTCCTTTGATACAATATCATGGTATCTCTTGAGAATGTCATTCTCCTCATCTATGGTTATGTTTTTATAACCTTCAACCTGGATTTGATCTTGCATATTTTTAAGGTCATCAAGGATGGAAGCTTTGGAAGATAAGATATCTCCAAAGCACTCCTTATTCCAGTTCCTTATACAATCCTTGACATGTTTAAGTTTCTTAACCACTCTGAACATAGCATTTCCCTCCACATGGATCTACCAACATTATTTTAATTTTCTTTTCTATCTCAAGATGCATAGTCCACATCTTCTCAAATCTAAAAGGGAATCTCTTTCTACTTTTAATAGAGTTAGCCTGAAAGAAAATAGGATAGTGGTCCGAACCAATTCTAGAATGAGAAGATAAAGAACAACAGTAATGATTATATCATTCATTGGAAATAAGAGCTCTGTCTGGATGAACTTGAATCAAATCTTGCCTAGATCTTCTATTTGTCCAAGTGTATTCAACATGTTGAATATAGCCATATCATGGAGAGAATGAGAGGCGATTAAGTCCATAGGTCCAATCTTCTCTCCAGCTAAGAAAGGTACCTACCATAATTTTCTTGTTCCCTAAGTGGAGTATTGAAATCTCCCATAATTAGCCAGCTATCATTTTTAAAACTAGATCTGAGCATAGAAAATTTTTTCCAAAATTTGTTTCTCCCTTTCAAAGTATTTGGATCATAGATATTAATGATTATCTAGTGTGTACCATCTTTAATATGTCAAAATATGATACAATAAATGTTATTGTCTTGGATAATAACATCCCCTCTAATGCTATTGAGGTTATAGAAGGTAGCAATGCCATCTGATGGACCTTCTAAGCTACCACCACTAACCCCACCATTATTAAACATCTTAATCCTGTCACCTTATCTTTACTCATCTTGGTTTCTTGGATCAAAAAAATATCTGGTTTATGATCTCTTATCATATTCCTAATAATATCTTTCTTATGAGGGTTATTCAATGCTATTATATTCCATGATATAACTTTCATTTCTTCTTTAGAGAGAACACCTTTGTGAGATTGTTTTGTGTTCCATCTGCTATATTTTTATTAGCTTTTGTACTTCTCTTCTTATAATTCAAAGGTCTCCCCAATGATCTTGACACATGACCTACATCTACAACCAATCTAATAAAAGATCTAGTATTCGGGGGTTTTAGGCCTATCTTATTATTTTTACCTTTTGGTTTACTATGTTCCAGTTTTTGGGAGGACACACATGTATCCTCATTATCCTTACCCAGAGCCTTGTTTATATCCTTAACATCTTCCCATTTTTAAGCTTCTAGATAGGAAATCTTCACCAAATCCATAGTATTTTGTGATAGATCAGAAAAGCTAAGGTCAAAGATAATATAGCGTTGGGCTTCCTAAAATGAATATTCAAATCCCTTAGATCTAGATGTAGAATCCCCTTCCTCTTCACTTGATTCTGGTAACTTCCCTTCCTCAAGAAGATTAGACTCCTCTAAAGGGGATGGCTTTTCCGCTTCATTACCCATCTCAAAATAATCTTGCACGTTTTGAAGTATAGGATCAACATCTTTAGGAATAGAAATTTATTCATCTATAATGATTCCATGTTTATCATATTATGGGGTTTGATCTGCCAATGAGTTTCCCTTCCATCTATGGTGATCTCCTTGACAGATTATGCTTGTTGGACTGCCATATTTTGATCTTTGGCTTGCTAAACTTTCTTATTTTTTGTTGTTCAAATTTAATTTCCTTTATTGGTTTAGAGGGTCAAGTTTTGGCCCTGTGTCCCACTTTCTTAAAATAATAAATACGCAAAAAGGAATCAATTCATATTCCACCCGTTGGTTCCATTTTCCCAACTTGTAGATGATTTCAATAGAATCAGGCATATCCAAATCATGAACAACACCCACACAAATTCTAGCATGAGTTAACCTTCTCCTTGAGGCTGTCACCAGGTCAATAGATAGGGCTTGCCAAATGAGATGGCTATCCCTTGAAAAACATCTTCTACTCAATATTCCATAGGTAATCCTCAAAGCTTGATGAAAATAAGAACTTGAGAAAGAAATGATTCATCATTAAGATCTATATTAGGGAACCATTTTTGAAGGACCAAAGCAGTTTTTCCAACCATCCAAGGACCACCACAAATGATCCAGGATTTATCTTCTTCACAGGAAAACGAGAAGGAAAAAAACCCTTAGTCATGGCAGTAAACTTAACTTGGCCTTTTAGAGCCCACTTCTTCAATGCATAAGCTCTAACAACATCAATATTTGGTCTAGGCCTTGAAAACTTGCCAACAAAAAAATTCACCATCAAAGCTATATTATGTTCTATAACCAGCTCCGAGACAGAGATATAAAATTTATCTTTCGATGGATCAAAAATATTCTGGACTTTAGGTAGTGTTCACTTACTAGAAGGTTTGACCTCGAATAAAGAAGACCATTTTTTTGGGTTAAACCCCTAAAGAAACTCCCAAGATGGGTATTCCTTTGTAATGTCCCCATTTTTAATAAATTATTCTTTATTAATTATTGATCCCTGAATTTAAATAATATTATAAACAGACCTTTAATTAATAAAAGGGGGCCCATTTTTATTATTATTTTCTGTAGGTGTTTGCCATGTCGGCATTCTTTTGTAAACCCTCAGGAGTTTCTCCGAAGGGGTATTTATGACCAGCGTGTAGGATGTATTTTTATGTGAGATTAATATTTGATTTGTATTTGTGAATTCCTATTGGGATTCTACTATTCACCATTTCAGAGGTGAAAGACCCTCCCTATTTGGTTTGTTGCAGTTAATGTGGGATTCAACCCTCACCCCGCTCTACTTAGTTCTTCTTGTATCAAATCTAAAAAATCTGAAGTTCCGTCAATAAATTCAATAAGATCTTTCTGGCAACATATTTGTCTTCTGAGTTGTCCTGTGTCTATGAAGGTCATATTTAATCATCAACAAGGAAGTAAGGATGTCATACAAACATTTGAGAGACATCATGAAACACATCCATTTGGCATTCCTCAACCTTACCATTGCCTCATGGTATGATCATCCTCTTGCCTCCTCTATATGATCCTTGTCACCCACCATACGGTCAGATCAGCCTCTGTACGACCCTTCCCAGCCACCATACAACTAAAGCATCCATTGTGCAGTCCTCCTCAACCAACGTACGGCTAGAACCAGTCCACCGTACGGCCCTTCACACTGCCACCATATGATGACAATCCAATAGTACATCACTTCACCTTGTTGCACTGTATGGCTCTCATATCCTCACTGTACGACCCCACCTATTCCACCGCACGGTACTCCCAGACACCATACGACCATACAGTCTCCACTGTATGGCCAATTCCAAACACCATACAACCATACCGCCTCCACCATATGGCCACTTCTAGGTATTGTACGGTCATTTTCTATTGTCGTACAATCATTTCCAGCACCCGTATGGTAACCTCCAGCCCAGTGTGAACAAATGAATCCATGCACTAGCATAACTAGCCTCCATACGATGGATTGCAGAAGGTTCACACGGAATTAGAAGATTGGTACATTACATCCTCCAAGGTCCCCAAGTCATATCAAGGTTCCCAAAAGAACATCAAGGGGTTTGTCTAATTTACCAGATGTTTCCTTACTTTCTTCCTACCCCCCCGCTCCCCCCCCACTAGGCTGATCCATTGTAGGCGCTCTTTCCTGCCCATAGCCAAATTCAAAATTTGATTTCACCTGCTTGCTCTCTCATTTTCTCTCCCGCTCTCCATGCCTTACAGTATTGGTGTTATGTGTTGAGTAATATTTCACTTATAATGTTGGCAATCAAGGGTTTAATATGTTATTTTCTTAATGGTCTCAATGTCATTGTTAATTCTTGTCAAAATATATTCATTTTATAAGCTTTGGGTTGTGAATTTTATTGTGAAGGGTTTCAAATTATAGGGAAGAAGGGTTTCATTTTTATTGTTAAGGGTTTTAGGTAGACATACTTATAGTGAGGAATACTTTGATACTTGTCAATTGTTTTCAATTTTAATTTCAATTAATTGTTTGTAGGGTTTCAAATTTACATTAAAGGGTTTTCAATTCCAAATCCACTATTGGGGTTTTACGGTTCAATAAGTTATCTGGCTAACTAAATAGGGCTTTCATTTCAATTCCAATTTTAATGAGAAATAATTTAATAAGTTATCTACAACATGTTTTCCATGTGTTTTTTACTTCCTTCCAAATTCATTTCAATTGACCAGTTCTAGGTTGTCAATTTGCGTGTTGTAGATGTTTTCTATTTTAATTCCCCCAGTTCATGTTATTTTTTTTTAAATTCCAATCTTATATATGAATCCTTTAATATTTTATGTTCTTGTTGGTTTCAATGTGATTGTTTAGTGCTTTTCACATTCATTTCACATCATCATTTTTAGGTTTCTATTTTAATACAAATCAATATTTATTTCATTTCATTTTATTAGTTTGAGGGTTTCAAAATTGATTTCAATTCGAATGTTTAAGGGTTAGGACTTATTAAGCTATCTACAAAATGGTGTCAATATGATTGTTAAGGTATTCCAAATGCATTTTAATTTTTCTTTTGATTAACCAAATATACTCAATTAAGGACTCAATGTAATTTTTACTGCTTTCCAAATTTTTTTCATTTAATCAATTTTAATTTGTCAGTTTCAATGTAATAGATTTATGCAACTTCAATTCCACTATTGGGAGTTAAGGGTTTAATGAATTATGTTTTTTTTTAAACCAATTATACTCACAAGGCATATACAAGTCATTACAATTTATTGGTTAGAGGGTTTTAGACTTAGTGTTCTCAATTGCTCCTTTCGTTTCCATTTTTCTTCTTATATATTCTCACACCCAATTTTTTCTTTGTCACCCTACATGGCCAAGGTGGCTTCCTTAAATAAAAATATGAGGAATCCTTACCTATTTTAATTTTTGTTTCAGCAATTCCATTTATTGTGATATTGCTATCAGGATTCAACTGTGTAGTTTTTTGAGTCAAAATCATTGACCCATGATTCATGAGTAATGGTTCAACATGAAACCATCTCTCATGAGAATGAATGGAACACTTAGCACTCATTGGATCTAGGTGATGCTCACAGAGGTGAAGCACTGGGACTTCTCGGGAGGTCACCCATCCCAGTACTACTCCAGCTTGAGCGCGCTTAACTACGGAGTTTCCTCCATGGTTAAACCCACTCTACTTGCATCCTCATTTGCAAAACCTTCAC
This sequence comes from Chamaecyparis obtusa, assembly GCA_027943335.1. NCBI lineage: Eukaryota > Viridiplantae > Streptophyta > Pinopsida > Cupressales > Cupressaceae > Chamaecyparis > Chamaecyparis obtusa. The sequence goes on along the minus strand of BSBK01002630.1, from coordinate 213,068 downwards.
CAAGTGTTGTGCCTTATGAACCATTCATTAGAAATCCCCTTAAGCTCATCAATTGATAAGTAGGAGATATTTTCCACAACAAGTCAAATTGTGATATTGCTATCAGGATTCAACTGTGTAGTTTTTTGAGTCAAACTCATTGACCCATGATTCATGAGTAGTGGTTCAACATGAACCCATCTCTCATGAGAATTAATGGAACACTTAGCACTCATTGGATCTAGGTGATGCTCACAGAGGTGAAGCACCGGGACTTCTCGGGAGGTCACCCATCCCAGTACTACTCTAGCTCAAGCGTGCTTAACTACGGAGTTTCCTCCATGGTTAAACCCACTCTGCTTGCATCCTCATTTGCAAAACCTTCACCAAGTGTTGTGCCTTATGAACCATTCATTAGAAAGCCCCTTAAGCTCATCAATTGATAAGTAGGAGATATTTTCCACAGCAAGTCAAATTGTGATATTGCTATCAGGATTTAACTGTGTAGTTTTTTGAGTCAAACTCATTGACCCATGATTCATGAGTAGTGGTTCAACATGAACCCATCTCTCATGAGAATGAATGGAACACTTAGCACTCATTGGATCTAGGTGATGCTCACAGAGGTGAAGCACCGGGACTTCCCGAGAGGTCACCCATCCCAGTACTACTCCAGCTCGAGCGCTCTTAACTACGAAGTTTCCTCCATGGTTAAACCCACTCTCCTTGCATCCTCATTTGCAAAACCTTCACCAAGTGTTGTGCCTTATGAACCATTCATTAGAAAGCCCCTTAAGCTCATCAATTGATAAGTAGGAGATATTTTTCACAGCAAGTCAAATTGTGATATTGCTATCAGGATTCAACTGTGTAGTTTTTTGAGTCAAACTCATTGTGTGGAAAATATCTCCTACTTATCAATTCCATTTATGTTAGGGTGCCTTTCAATGCTCGTGTAGTATTGTAGCACACATTTCATTTATGTTGTCAATGCACTTTCTAGTTTTGTGAAATGCCATTTCCATGAAACTTCTAACATCACTATGACCTATGTACATGTGACCACTCTAAACCACTGGACATGTCCATGTTACCAACTATTTTCACTTACTTTTTTCTATACCATAACTGATTGCATTTATGTTTGGGAAATCCTATTGAAGGCATTGTAAGTACCCTCTACTTTGGGATGTTGTAGAATCTCTTTAGTGGTGAAAGTCTTGTAAGATACGACTTGCCATAAAAAGAAGATCATAAAATGTTGTTTCCATTTTGAGGCTCCTTAGGCGATACTAATTTGTTAAAATCAACACATGTGATGTTGAAATGAATAAAATTGAAGATATGGAAGTGGTGATTTGAAATTATTTAGATTTGAAAGATATTTTGGGTATGTGGAAGATCACGAGGGGCCAAAAAGTGGCGATGTGAAAAATATTCACTTTTCACTCATCCAAAAGTGCATGAAAATGCTTGTTGACTTTTGAGTAGGCTTGGGTGTCAGTATACTTGGGAAAACTTGACACCAAAGCACAGGGCTAATCGGATACCCGATATCATATTGGGTACTCGATACCTGTGGCATAAATCTGAAACTTGTGAGCCCTTTTCCTCATTTCTCTTCACATTTTTTCTTTGGAAAATGGCTTGATATATTAGATACACGATATATTTTCAGGTATCTAATTTTGGCAACAACAAATTTGACTCCCAGCATATTCGATAAGTAAATTTTTTGTTTATTTTGATTATTTTATTTAATTTTCATGCCAAATGTCATTTTTTTTTGTTGAAATAGGGTTTTGTATTTATATTTGTAATACTATATGAAATTAGATTGAAATTTAGATTTTTTATTTATTTAATCAAGCATGGCTGACAAAAATGAAGAAAATAACCCTCCCGCACCAAATAACGATCCCAAAAACAATCCCCCATGTCAAAACTCTTGATGTTTAAAAGATTTGATACAAGATAATTTGAACACAATATGAGGTTTCAAAAACACATATCAAAATATACCTACATTAGGTCCCATGCTTGCCACACTAAATATAATTGTTGAAAATATTGACACACTCATGCAGCAACATAATGTTGCTTTTCATTGGTGTGATGATATGCACGCCCAATTTGACGACGGGCTTGACCATGATGGGATTGCAGCCCTTAATATAAGTAAGGAAGATATAGCCACCCTTTTTGTCAATCCTAAACTTGGAACACCAGTTGACCCCAAAAAGCCCAAATTATCAATAAAATGGTGCACAAATGAAGCAATGCGCACAAACTTTTGGGATTACTGGTGGATGGTTTTTATAAACCACCCCATAGCAATTTGGAGGTCCCATTTTATTTCATAAAAAAATTGTATGCTGAGTTTTTGCTTGGTCACCATGTTGATTATTGGAGTATGAGGCCCAACATGGGCGTAGACAGAGGAGCTCCTCAGATTAGGTCATTTGCCCAGTGCAAAAAGGCCACTACCTTTGTCCCCCCCACTGATGTCACACCCCCTCCTCAAGTGCAGCATCCTGATATCATTGCAGAGGCTGCCTCACAGACTATTAGGGCAATTCATTTACTAAGTGATCAGTTGATCACGTAGACCAGGTCGGTGTTGCCTCCTAGTGTGGATGATGCTGGCGCATTGACATCTCGTCGGAGTTCACATGTATGCGAGTCCCATATTTACATTATATGCAAGAATATGTGCCTCAGACCACTTACTAATGCTGATACATATCAGTATGTTATTGATGAAGAGGATAGAGGAGATGTAGCTACAGAGGCTGCAACACCTCATGGAGCATCTACATCTCATGAGAGTGCTCAAGAGGTGTACGCAGAGCCATTGACTCCTATTGATATGGTAAGAGTAAACATTATAAATAAATTTGTCACATGACTTATTTAATTTAAAAATAATTTATTTATTTAGATTAGTTTTAATGATTGCATGCACTTATGTATATATTTTTTCCATTTATGTTCAGTCGATGACACAGGAGGAGGTGAGACAGGTGGATGAGTCCACACTTTCGACCATTTCATTTGGCCTTGATGACTATACGGTATATTATAAATTATGTACCCATTAGTTATTTTTTATAGCATTTGGTGTACATGCTTAAATCTCTATCAATTAGAGCAATAAAATTCATACATTTACTTATATATTGTCATCTGATTGTGTTCTTGCATGCTACAACTGATGTCAGTGGGGGGCACAAGGGGGTTCCTTCACCAGGTGTCGACAGAGGAAAGGTAGGTAATTATTTAAGATTAATTATGCATGCATATGTATGCCACTTGTGTGTAATAATAAATATTTTACTTGCACTTTATTGTATAGGGTGTGGCTATTGATGATGTCTCGACAACAGTTTGGCAACGTAGGGTTACAAGCATCTCGATTCAGAGTGATAGCTTGATGGTACATAGACTTTTAAATATTGTTATTTGTATTTTGTAACCAGGGTTGCTATGATGAAGTACATTTATATATAATTGACAATCTTTTTACTCTCATAGGTTACTTCGAGTGTGAGGGAGGGTCCATGAGAATCTTTCATATCTTTGTTGACCCAGCCCACTATTCCAGAGGAGGGATCACTAGATGTAAGTTTTAATTTTAGTTCAATCAATTTGTAATTTTATTATGCTATCATCCTATTTTGTAGATTTATTACTCTATGTTGCACCACTCTACTAATCTTATTATTGTAAATATATATTTATAGGTCATCGTTGGTATTGTTGGCATGGTCCCTTCGCTACCAAGGGCTTATGCTAGGACACCTGATCGTGGTAGGCAACCAAGAGACTAGGTACAGATATTTGTATTCAGTTATAATTTTAATTAAATTAGTGTTTGTGTAGGACCCCTCCATTTCCCTCATCTTGGTAAGGATGCTCTGGTAAGCACTACTGTTATTTCTTGCAAAACTTTCCATAGATTTTATGCAAAGTTATTAATATCTTGACTATAGTTTGTCAACTTAATTAGAATAGATTTTATCTTCAAATGAATTCATGGAATATGTTAATTTAAGACATAGTTTTCAAAGTAATATTACATTTAGTTAACTATTGTGGTATTAGAACATGAAGGTGTAGACCTGTGCTTACATGATAGAATTAATATTACTCTAAGATGCTTGCAAATTCCATCAGAAATTATAACAAGGAGCTTATGTGGATTATAATATTGCCCTAATGAATAATTATGGTTAAGCTAGGAAATGATGTACAAATGAAACTCTCATTGCACTTTCATGTAATTATGGATTTAATAGTTAGTTCAATTTGATCAAAGTTTAATATTGTAGAATTGGAACATCCTGACAAATTAGATTAGACAATTAATTGCTACGAACTAGAGGTGAAACTGCAATGAATGGATAGGTTACTTAACCTTGAGTTAAAATGTGAAGTTTGAAATAGCATTGATAACTATTTTACCATAGTCCGTAGTATACCCTGAGGTAGGATTAATAATGAAGGGTTGATTATTAGGTGACTTTAACTTTAGGTCATGATGTTTATTCAAAATTAATCTTGCTTTTGGGAATTGAGAAGATTATAATTTCTTGATAGAATAAGATTGGTTCAATAAAGCAAATAGTGATGATTTCATAGATTGCAATTATGGATTAATTGTAATTTGAAGCATTTTGAAATCCAGTATCATGAGAGAATTGATGGATTCCTTAGAGGATAACTCATGACCAAACTTGAAAGTGTATTGATAAAATGAAAGTTAAGTTTTAATTGTATTTTGATCATGCTCTAATTATTATGGGAATACTGATAATTACATTGAGTGTGCATGACTAAAACCATGGAAAGTGGAAATCAAGCTATGATGTGTGTGCCTCCCATGACACCAAATTTGTGTCCTAAAGGGGGACTAGGCCTATTGTGATGTGTCTTATTTTTGTTGAAAAGAAAGGGGGTTATGTGTATATTTAATTTTGTCATTTTCTTGTTTAATTGTGGACCTTGCCAAGTAAGATAGTGATGTGTTTTGGAGTTGTCTATGACACTTGTAATGTGAATTTAGTTGCATTTTAAATTTATTTGGTAATAAGGAAGTTGTCACCATCCAACTCTAGTACAATTTGGTCTTCCCATACCTCTACCTTGGTTAGGACACACATGGGAAGTCACATCTCCTTAAATCTCGAATTTCACTTTTAGGTGGGGTTTTGAGGGGTCAAATTGACCCCTAGGGAGTTTTTTTTCACAAAAATAGTTGGCCCATGGGTTATACTTATGGGTAAGGGTCCTTTTAAACCATAGGACACCCTAGAGCCACCTTGGGAAGCCCTCCAAAAGTGGGCTTTTGTCAAAGGACGAAAATCAAAAGCTCACATGTGAAACTTCATGAGCCAAAAAGTTTCCAACTCTCTTCCCCATGCACCTTTTTGTAGTACCACCTTAGGAAAGTTGTAAGGTTTTGGGAAGGTCACCCAATGGGAAGCTGACAACTCTCCCAAGGGCATGGGAGAGTGTGAGAAGCCTATTTTAGTGGCAGACTTGGATGGAGTTGCCCAATCACCCACTCTCCAACTTTGGAGACAATCTAGGAGCTAGGAGAAAGTTAGAGAAGAAAAAGGGAAGAAAAGGAAAGACTCATTAGATCTATCTACCATAACTTTAGGTGAAGGTATGCGCACCTCAACCTCCATTAATAGAGTTTATGCATTTTATGAGTTCATATGAGTAGGAAGGTATTACAGTTTATATATGTGTATTGTAAGTTGTTGTTATGCTTTATGTAAGTCCTTGAGATTATTCACGAGAGTATTGTGTGGGAAAAGTGTTTTGAATCTCTTGTGTTGTAGTGGAAAATGTGTTTGTTAGGTGAGCTAGAGATGAACCTTGGTTGTTTTTGCTTGAAGTTCTTATTTCCTTCTTGTGGTGTGGGACTTAATAGATCTTGTTGTGAATGGCCATGTAAGAAAAAAAAATGGGGGGGGTTGTTGTAATCCTTGTGTGAGAGCAAGAATGATGTATATGTTGTTGTTTCTTGAAGTAATGTGATGTGTGCAATATATGAGGGATGTATGGGTGTTTCTTGCTGGCTTGATTTCCCCTTGCTCAGGGGTTGGCTAGGACCTACGAGGTCTCATGATGCCATATGGTAGGGAGGAGAGTACAATGGTTTAGCTTGTCAGATTTGTTTTCTTGCAGGTTTTTTCAAGATATCTTGGTTGGACCAGGCCAAGGCTATGAAAGATTTGTAGTGTGTGTCAGGAGTGACATGTTTCCAAGTTGTAATAATTAAAAAGAAATGCTTATTGATGTATCTCTTTGATTAGTGCTGTAACTTGTAGGAAGAGTAATATTCTTATTTATTTATGTTAATATTTTAAAAAAAAATTAGTTGTGTTTTTGCCTAAGGAAATCTAGGCATGACATTCTGGTATCATAGCCAGTTTACAACTTTGGGACCCTACAACCCACTATGTTTCGTAAAACTCAGAACCGGTAGAAACCAAATCAGCAATCTGCTTCAATTTACATAGTATGTTTCATAAAACTACAACATTGAATGACATTAAAATCTCTGCATGTCTTTGCTGAAGATTCCTGGACATGAATGTTTTGCTTTTGAAAACCTAATGAAATTTATTCAGTTCTGGAATTTCTTGAACTTTGTTAAAATTTAGAAATTGTGTTCGGGACATTCGGTTGGGTGCATTGTGGAATTTAGGAGGCTAGGCTAGTGGTCTTGTGCCACAGAGGATTGTAGGTGGATATTAAGAAGACTTCATACAGTGTCATATGTTGTCAACCTCAATACTATGAGGTAGGGCTGTGCAATATTTTCTACAGTTGAATCAGATATTGAGAAGTTGATTTTGATGAATGGTTGTGCCTTAGAACTTTGGATGTTGTGCCTATGACATGCATCTCAATAAAATTTGAAGCTGTAATGCCAAAACAACAAGGGTACACTTGCACCTTCTGCTTTTAGTTCTATAAATTATAACTTTATCCCATTAATGTTTCAATCTGGAACCACTAAGTATATTATTTTATTACATTAAGTACTATGTATTTTGTTTATAAGCATTAATACTTGTTCATTTTTTGGCGTAACCCCTATGTCTGTATTGTTTGTGTCTTATGAATCCTTGTAAGAATTTCGCTCGTTGTTCTGTATTTTATGCTTTGACAGAGTTTTCCCCTTTTTTGCATCTATTGTTCATCCTTTCTATCTAGCCTTTGCATACACCAAGTTTGGACAACATTCTTACTTGTTTCCTTAAATTAATCATTATAAAATATTATCAATACATATGGCATTCGATCTACCTGCGCCCAGCCTGTAGTGTCAATGAGAACATTTTCTCTATGGCATAGTTATTGTAGCAATTGGTGAAAGTTATCTTTTAATATAGAATGGGAAGCACTAGATTATTTCTATTGTTCCATTAGTATTGATTTGCAGCATGCTACAGTACGGTGGTTCAAAGTTCTTGTTTCCCTAATTCAGATTGAGTTTCATGTTAGAGTTCTCCTAGAGTGTATCGCCCAGGTAAATTTCACTATTAGGCATGCATGTATATTTTTAAACTGCCAAGGACTATTTAGTTATTTCTATAATCTATTTTGGTCCGCACATGGCTCGAACATAAAGCTAAGAGTCAAAGATCATTTGATTAAGAAGTTCCTACAATCCCTTCAATCAATAAAAGACGTAACTTGAGTCTATTTTTATTCAACGTTAATAAAAAAATCTTAACTTTCTATTCAAGCGACACCCACCTGTACTTCTAATGTCTAAACCAGATCAATGGCATACAACAAGTTTGACATTCATGGAGTAATTTTGCACAGAGATTTGATAAGATCTGTTTCAAAAGGTAAACGTCCTCATTGTCATTTTCTACAAAGGTTAGATAGGAAAATTATCATTTATTTTTCAGTCACAACAAATCATTACACAAATTACCTTGATCAGACATCGATAGACACTCCTTCCCACTCTAGTTCATGAATAGACAACACTAAAGATTGGGAAGATTTGAAAAGATTGTCTGCAAAGCTTAACTGGTTTGACAAATGGGTTGATTGGAAAATACATGTAAGAGTATATCTCTGATGTCTCCACTTCCCCACTTATTCATGCCATGAATAATGGGGTGATAGAGACCCCATTTTCATAAATTAAAGCAAGCATTTATGTGCCCTTTGACTTGGAAAAGATAGTTGCCAGACTGCACGTTCCATCTTTCTAAATCTTTTCTTCGTGCAAGCCAATGAATTGAATATTTGAGCTTTGGCCAATATGAACCAAAACCTTTCCTTTCGACATGAAAATTCATGGCAATTTGTACAGAGAACTGGGTCAAGCCTTTCAGACAAGTACTAGTCATAATCACCTACAGTCTGGTCAGGAACATCAATGGTAGTTAAATGGTTTCAATTGAGAGGAAGAAGGGTAGGAAAAGTATTTAGAGCCCAACACATTCAAATGTGAGTATTGAGGTCGGCAAGCAATGTTTATGTAGACCGAAGAATGAGGTCAGCAGAGACGTGTTTTCAATTTGTAAGAGATTACAGAGTTTCCTTGCAAAATTCTAGAAAACAAATTGACTTTAGTATACGACAATTAGAATTACAAATGATATATATAGAACATAGACTAATCGTATTCTAACATTAGAATTGTTTAGAAATGTGCAATTAATAGATGTCTAATAAGTGAATAAGCTAATTTCAGTTTGATTGGACAAAAAAAAACTATAAATGGTGCTATATATATCTATATATAGAGAGGCTAATATAACAAATAAAAAAATGATATGATAACCAATCTTTTGAAATTCATAATAACATATATTCTCATTTTATAAAACTCTAGCTTTCTTGAGAAATAAGCTGAAGATTTATTTTATTAAATATGGAGAAAATCATATTAGAATCTAGATGTGATTTAATTCTTTATTCCAAATACTTCTCGAACTAATAAATTTTAATTTTAATATAACACCATAATATGGGAGTATCTTAATAAAATAGAAAGTTAGTTATTTTTACTAGTGAGTGGTTTATAAAAAAAAAATGATTCAAACTTCTTAATAAAATTAGGTGAATTATTTTTGGCCTCGCGGGGTGCTGCCCCTCGACCCCGCCTTGTATCGCAACAGGGAACGCACCAGGGGCACTACCCCTTGGACCCCGCAAGGGGCGTTGCCCCTTGACCCCATCTTGGGGGCTCTGCCCCCAAACCCCCGTTAATTAATTTGGGGAGAAAACGCGCTGATAAAAGTGAAAAAAGATTAAAAAAATTAACCTCATAATTATTAATTTCTATTAACATGATTAATTTTGTGGCGATAAATGATTATTTGATCAAATAAATAGATAAATAAAATTAAAATTATATGTTGAAAATTATGGGCTATGTGGTTAATGAAATTGTAAGGTGTCAAATATAAAGTTTATTTGAAAATATATTATCATCCAATATTAATCAATTTTCACTATTATTTAATTTAATAATGTGTTGTATTGAAATAATGTAGATCAGAATTGTGTGAAAATTTAAAATGAATGATTAACCTTTGAACAAGGTGGACTTATTAAGATCATCTCAATTATAGAGAGTTGAAACCATACTCTAACTAAATAATACATAAATAGAGTATCCTATTAAGTATCTTCCCTCATTAATGTTAAAAGAATATCAACCAACATAAAGTATCGATCACAGGGGGTATGGTTCAAAGTATTAATTAAACCCTTGAAAATTAAGTGTTGCCATTTATTCTAACAAATTTAAGGTAAACCTTATAGGAAAATGGGAGGAAATCTTATATAGGTATTTATCCTTCATTTAATTAGGGACTAGAGAGTAAGTACTAAACACTAGATGGAAACCTTGCAAAAATATTATTGTGTTGTGTCTTTCTTTTTATGCTCAAGGTTTGATAATTTTAGTACACCAATTAAGTCGAAAACAACGCTATATGTCTTGAAATGAGTGATGATTTGCTTGTACCTAGTATATTAAAAATTGAATGAGTTCATGCATACTAGTGTAGACATGTTATCTTTCCTAATTTGAAATTTGAATTATGCCCTTATTTCTTGAATAATGATCATTAGAATTGTGAATACGTTAATTGACTATGAAACTTATGCAAGTGAATCTTGTGTTTATGTAATAAGTATTAATTGTGAATTTCTTTTACCATAAAAGATGAAATTATGTATATTCAAAAAGTGAATTAGAGATGTAAATGTTAGGGATGCTATATATAGTTTGATGAAAGAGGAAAATGATATCAAACATGGCATTGGTGTTAGAAGATTTTTATTTTGAAAATTTTGAAATTTTGAAAAGTTAGTAATGTAAACGTGTTATGTAATCCCTTGTAAATGTGATTGGACCTGTACCAGTGCATATAACGAGTGTTGTGATAAAGCCAGTGCATTCTTTGTGTTGCATGGAGTGATGTGAGTGAGCATCACCCATGGGATATCTGCTTGTTAGGGGTATGGGGACACCATACCCATTATTTGTTAACACTTGTATGTATGTGTGTTACCTTACTGAGTTATAGCTAGCGGGGTATTTTGTGCTAGGGTAGTGTTATTACCCGTCCCTTGGGTAGCATGTAAGGTGTATGTCAGGCAACACGAAGCGACCTTAGCTTCCACTACTTGAATCTCTCAGGTAGCACATATTGTGTATGTCTGGCAACACGAGGTGACATGAGCTCCAACTATTCAAGGGATGGAGTAAGACACACTATCCTCCGGTTCCCCCACAAGGACTCAGTATGTATAGGGGTGGTAGTAGCCACAAATTTTCTTGGTTATTAGGGTATTGTGTATGCATTATAGCAGTGTGAAGCGATTCCAGCTTCCACTAACCAAGGAATGTACTCACTACTTCCCCTTCTATGGACCCAAGTACGTGGTTCATATGTGTATATCCCTTATCCCCATAGTTTGAGCATTGTACCGATATTCAATGTGAGACTCTTTTGGATAGATTGGACATTATTGATGTTTTATAGCTTCACATATATTCATTGTGGTCCATCATGAGGTGGGAAGTGTATGCCTTGCTGTGATTATTCCGTACTACATGTGTTCCAACATGTTGCATGAGGTACGATGCCACACCCCACTGATGTTTTGACACAGTGTTGGGTGATGATGTCGTGTTGCTGATGGTAGCGAGCCGAGCTTGAGGACATGATGCCATGTACATAGGTACATGAAGGCGCAATATATGTATTTTATGTATTCCTACTTGATGCAAAGTGATTGGGAGATGCTTGCATGCTTGTAGAAGGGTGCCCATGGATGCTCAGTCATTGGACGTGGTAGGCATATGGGGGTCCCTAGCCATGTATACCTCTAGCTATAGTGATGACCCTGGGGGTATCACTATTTGGAGTGTGTCCTATGCGTGCCATATCCACAAGGAACACTACCATATGATATATTACCAGCATATGCATTATTATTATTGTTATGCCATGTGGTTAGAGACTGTTGAGTTGCCACATGAAGGGCTATTGTGACAGCCAGACGATGTTCCCTCCTTCCTCATTGGTGACTATGTATGGTCACACAGTGATGTGTTGTGCCTTTTCATGATGATTTTCATTGCTTATGTGGACCAACAATTGTTCATTTTTGTTTGTGAAAGTTTAGCCACAACTTTTGGGAAATTTATGTTATAATGATTTACTGTTGCAACATCTTTATGTTATTTATTGTTGAATTTTGGTAACTCTTTTACCTTCATTTGCGATTTTGGTGGCTAAACTATTTTCCTTGGTGTTATTTGGATGTTGGTCCTGTGTAGTATTGTGATTCCTCACCAAGGATGCAGGAGGTAGACTTGGTGAGTGTATACGAGGAAGCAGACGTAGGGAACCCTCGAGTATGGGGGTATGTGAGGCTTTTATGCAGCTAATATCCACTACCTACCTTAGAGTGGTGACTATTCCTTGGAGGCTAAACAGCTCAACAAGGGGTAGGTCACGTGGTCTTGTAAGGTGGGCCTCACCATATATGAGTAGATGCCATGTATGTGAGTGACTCTAGTACCATCAAGCCACTTGATGATATATGTATCATTGGATTATGTATCTTTGGATTATGGATTTTGGATCATGGATGCGTATGAGACTAGTACATTGTACCCTGGAGTGTGATGGCATGGCCCACTCCTAAGCCTTCTATAGTGATGTGTACCCCAGTGATGTGGATTATTCTGTGATTGTGTGGATTTGTACATTCTCATGTTTAGAGAGATGTCATATAAAATTAAAGAAAGTGGCATGAATATTTGCATTTACAATACCATGTGTGGTGATTATGATGTCATTTGTGCTAATGAATGTTGGAAAGGAGAACTTTTGTAATATTAAACTTTTCCTTGGGAAAAGGGCACAATTGTGAGAATGCTAGTGTCTACAAGAATGTCTATGTGATTAATCTTGCATTCTTGTCATACATCATTGTATGGTAGAGGTTTTTTTCATGGAAATTTTTGAATGAGTTTGTAGGAATTTCTGTTGAAACATGAGAGATGTTAATAAAGCATAATAAAATTATTATTAAGTGTTACTACAAGGTTCGGGTACCCCATCTACCCAGGCATTAAAACATGTTTATATTGTGTTATTATGTACCTTTCTTGTAAAAATTGAAAGAGGACTAGAAAATGATTTATTTTTTTACAAACAGTTACCTCCAAGATGATTGCAAATAATTTTTGGCATAAAAAACATGGTTATATTATTGTTTATGAAGAAAATGCATAGTTGTTTCTAGATGCTAACATGCAGGAAGTTAGTACCATGGATCAAGTTGATGACATGGAAATTGGTAGAAATACAACTTGAGGGTGTTAGCGCAACCTTGTGACTTCCAGGAGTAAGTCGAGACCTAGGGGGGGAGGATGTAGGACCCCTCCATTTCCCTCATCTTGGTAAGGATGCTCTGGTAAGCACTACTATTATTTCTTGCAAAACTTTCCATAGATTTTATGCAAAGTTATTAGATATCTTGACTATAGTTCGTCAACTTAATTAGAATAGATTTTATCTTCAAATGAATTCATGGAATATGTTAATTTAAGACATAGTTTTCAAAGTAATATTACATTTAGTTAACTATTGTGGTATTAGAACATGAAGGTGTAGACCTGTGCTTACATGATAGAATTAATATTACTCTAAGATGCTTGGAAATTCCATCAAAAATTATAACAAGGAGCTTATGTGGATTATAATATTGCCCTAATGAATAATTATGGTTAAGCTAGGAAATAATGTACAAATGAAACTCTCATTGCACTTTCATGTAATTATGGATTTAATAGTTAGTTCAATTTGTTCAAAGTTTAATATTGTAGAATTGGAACATCCTGACAAATTAGATTAGACAATTAATTGCTACGAACTAGAGGTGAAACTGCAATGAATGGATAGGTTACTTAACCTTGAGTTAAAATGTGAAGTTTGAAATAGCATTGATAACTATTTTACCATAGTCCGTAGTATACCCTGAGGTAGGATTAATAATGAAGGGTTGATAATTAGGTGACTTTAACTTTAGATCATGATGTTTATTCAAAATTAATCTTGCTTTTGGGAATTGAGAAGATTATAATTTCTTGATAGAGTAAGATTGGTTCAATAAAGAAAATAGTGATGATTTCATAGATTGGAATTATGGATTAATTGTAATTTGAAGCATTTTGAAATCTAGTATCATGAGAGAATTGATGGATTCCTTAGAGCATAACTTGTGACCTAACTTGAAAGTGTATTGATCAAATGAAAGTTAAGTTTTAATTGTATTTTGATCATGCTCTAATTATTATGGGAATACTGATAATTACATTGAGTGTACACGACTAAAACCATGGAAAGGGGAAATCAAGCTATTCTGTGTGTGCCTCCCATGACACCAAATTTGTGTCCTAAAGGGGGACTAGGCCTATTGTGATGTGTCTTATTTTTTTTGAAAAGAAAGGGGGTTATGTGTATATTTAATTTTGTCATTTTCTTGTTTAATTGTGGACCTTGCCAAGTAAGATAGTGATGTGTTTTGGAGTTGTCTATGACACTTGTAATGTGAATTTAGTTGCATTTTAAATTTATTTGGTAATAAGGAAGTTGTCACCATCCAACTCTAGTACAATTTGGTCTTCCCCATACCTCTACCTTGGTTAGGACACACATGGGAAGTCACATCTCCTTAAATCTCGAATTTCACTTTTAGGTGCAGTTTTGAGGGGTCAAATTGACCCCTAGGGAGTTGCTTTTCACAAAAATAGTTGGCCCATGGGTTATACTTATGGGTAAGGGTCCTTTTTAACCATAGGACACACTAGAGCCACCTTGGGAAGCCCTCCAAAAGTGGGCTTTATTCAAATGACGAAAATCAAAAGCTCACATGTGAAACTTCATGAGCCAAAAAGTTTCCAACTCTCTTCCCCATGCACCTTTTTGTAGTACCACCTTAGGAAAGTTGTAAGGTTTTGGGAAGGTCACCCAATGGAAAGCTGACAACTCTCCCAAGGGCATGGGAGAGTGTGAGAAGCTTATTTTAGTGGCAGACTTGGATGGAGTTGCCCAATCAACCACTCTCCAACTTTGGAGACAATCTAGGAGATAGGAGAAAGTTAAAGAAGAAAAAGGGAAGAAAAGGAAAGACTCATTAGATCTATCTACCATAACTTCAGGTGAAGGTATGCACACCTCAACCTCCATTAATGGAGTTTATGCATGTTATGAGTTCATATGAGTAGGAAGGTATTACAGTTTGTATATGTGTATTGTAAGTTGTTGTTATGCTTTATGTAAGTCCTTAAGATTATTCATGAGAGTATTGTGTGGGCAAAGTGTTTTGAATCTCTTGTGTTGTAGTGGAAAATATGTTTGTTAGGTGAGCTAGAGATGAACCTTGGTTGTTTTTGCTTGAAGTTTGTATTTCCTTCTTGTGGTGTGGGACTTAGTAGATCTTGTTGTGAATGGCCATGTAAGAAAAAAAAATGGGGGGGGGTTGTTGTAATCCTTGTGTGAGGGCAAGAATGATGTATATGTTGTTGTTTCTTGAAGTAATGTGATGTGTGCAATATATGAGGGATGTATGGGTGTTTTTTGCTGGCTTGATTTCCCCTTGCTCGGGGGTTGGCTAGGACCTACGAGGTCTCATTATGCCATATGCTAGGGAGGAGAGTACCATGGTTTAGCTTGTCAGATTTGTTTTCTTGTAGGTTTTTTCAAGATATCTTGGTTGGACCAGGCCAGGGCTATGAAAGATTTGTAGTGTGTGTCAAGAGTGACATGTTTCCAAGTTGTAATAATAAAAAAAAAATGCTTATTGATGTATCTCTTTGATTATAGCTGTAACTTGTAGGAAGAGTAATATTCTTATTTATTTATGTTAATATTTTTAAAAAAAATTAGTTGTGTTTTTGCCTAAGGAAATCTAGGCATGACAGTTTGAATTATGAACTATATATATGTGTGTGTATGTGTGTACAAATCATATAAAGTAAGAAATCTAACCTGGGTTTGAACTCATTTTTTATGTAGGATCAATCAGAGCCCAACACTTCTTCAAAGAGGCTAGATTTTGATGATCCCCCTATGGCATAGGATATAGTTTTAGTTTTGTGGTCATTTAGAGATGCCACTTGGAAAATTTTGAGATGGCATATATGCCAGATTGTACACCTTAAAATATTGATTTTGTAGACATTTTGAAATGGCATGTGCCAAATTTGTATATGGAGATACTTTTGATACATTTGATACTTTGTATATATAGAACATGTTCATTTATATGTTATATTTGCATCATCTTTTGTATGTACATATTTATTATTTATGATTATGGAATTGAGTGGTGAAGTTATATCTTGAATATGATTATCATTATGATTTAAATTATATCTTGTTGAAGTTACATTTGTTTTTCTTTACTCTGGAATACCTTATTCATAGAGCTTATTATGTTTGAGGTTTAACTTCTATAGATTTCTTATGTTCTTATGTTTCATACCATTATATATACTCACTTAAGCCACTTAGTACTACATTGTTTTAATACTATGTATATACTCACTGTCTATATAACTCATCATATTGGGGTCACTTGAGCCACGGAAGATCACTGCCCAATCATGCTTAGTGCACCTTGGGGTCACTTGGATTGAGCGTGGTCACGAGCATTCCAGTGACTCCGTGGGTGAAATGAGGTTGTCACTGGCATTTACCCAGCCAACCGAAGCTGATGAAGTAGACTTTTCAATGCAATGTCAGACAGTTTGAAAGATACACTGCTGAGCCAATTTCAACTGACCCCCACTACAAGTTTTGGCGTTGACTGAGATCATCTTGCCAAATGAAAATGAAGTTGAATCACCCAAAACTGAGAGAGGTTATTGTAGACCTTAGAAACATGAACCTACATCCCCTGACATTTTGTTAATACCTCTCACGAGGTTTGAGATACAAGCCACAGAAGATTGTTTCCCAATCATGCTTAGTGCACCTTGCAGTCACTTGGGTTGAGCATGGTTGTGAGTGTTCCGGTGACTCTGTGGGTGGAAAGAGGATTTCACTGGCATTTACTTGGCCAACTGGAGCTAATGGAGAAGACGGTTCGGTGCCAGGTTAGACGGTTTGAAAGATACACTACTGAGCCGCTTTCAACTAACCCTCACTGCAAGTTTTGGCATTGACTGAGATCATCTTGCCAAATGCAAACAAAGTCGAATTGCCAAAAACTGAGAGAGGTTATAGTAGAACTCAGAAACATGATCCTGTAGCACTTAGTGGTTTTTTGATACCTCTCATGAGCTCCAAGATACGAGCCCCGGAAGATCACTACCTAATCATGCTTAGTGCACCTTGGGGTCACTTGGGTCAAGCGTGGTCGTGAGCATTCTCGTGACTCTGTGGGTGGAACAGGGTTGTCATTAGAATTTACCTGACCAATCAGAGCTGATGGAGTACACGGTTTGATGCCAAGTCACACGGTTTGAAAGATACACTATTGAGCCACTTTCAACTGACCCTCACTACAAGTTTTGGCATCGACTGAGATCACCTTGCCAAATGCAAATGAAGTCGAATTGCCCAAAACTGAGAGAGGTTATTGTAGACCTTGAAAATATGATCATATAGCACTTAATGGTTTGTTGATACCTCTCACGAGCTCTGAGATACGAGCCATGGAAGATCACTTCCCAATCATGCTTAGTGCACCTTGGGGTCACTTGGATCGAGCGTGGTCGCAAGCGTTCCCCTGACTCTGTGGGTAGAACGGGATTGTCACTAGCGTTTACCCCACCAAACGGAGCTGATGGTGTAAACGGTTCGATGCCAGGTCAAATGGTTTGAAAGATATGCTTTTGAGCCGCTTTCAACTGACCCTCACTACAAGTTTTGGCATCGACTGAGATCACATTGTCAAATGTAAATGAAGTTGAATCACCCAAAACTGAGAGAGGTTATTTTAGAGCTCGAAAACACAATCCCATAGCCCCTGATGATTTTTTGATATCTCTTACAAGCTTTGAGATACAAGCCCCGGAACATCACTGCCTAATCATGCTTAGTGCACCTTGGGGTAACTTGGGTCGAGAGTGATCGCGAGCGTTCTGGTGACTACATGGGCAAAATAGAGTTGTCACTAGTGTTTACCCGGCCAACTAGAGCTAATGGAGTAGATGGTTTGATGCTAGGTTGGATGGTTTGAAACATACGTTGCTGAGCCACTTTCAACTGACCCTCACTGCAAGTTTTGACATCGACTGAGATTGTCCTGCCAAATGTAAATGAAATCCAATCACCCAAAATTGAGAGAGGTTATTATAGACCTCAAAAACACAATCCTATAGCCCCTAATGGTTTTTTGATACCTCCCATGAGCTTCAAGATACGAGCCACAGATGATCACTACCCAATCGTGCTTAGTTTACCTTGGAGTCACTTGGGTTGACCATGGTCGCGAGCATTCTGGTGACTCCATGGGTGGAATAGGATTGTCATTGGCATTTACCCGGCCAACCAGAGCTGATGGAACAGATGGTTTGATGCCAAGTCAGATGGTTTGAAAGATACACTCCTGAGCTGATTTCAACTGACCCTCACTGCAAGTTTTGGCATCGACTGAGATCACCTTGCCAAATGCAAACGAAGTCCAATCACCCAAAACTAAGAGACATTATTGTAGACCTTGAAAATATGATCTTGTAGCACCTGATGGTTTGTCAATACCTCTCATGAGGTCTAAGATACGAGCCACGGAAGATCGCTACCCAATTGTGCTTAGTGCACCTTGGGGTCACTTGGGTCGAGCGTGGTCGCGAGCGTTCCCGTGACTCCATGGGTGGAATGGGGTTGTCACTAGTGTTTACTTGACCAATCAAAGCCAATGGAGTAGATGGTTCGATGCCAGGTCAGATGGTTTGAAAGATACGCTGTTGAGCCGCTTTCAATTGACCCTTAGTGCAAGTTTTGACATCGACTGAGATCATCTTGCCAAATGCAAACAAAGGTGAATTGCCCAAAACTGAAAGAGGTTATTGTAGACCTCAGAAACATGATCTTGTAGCACTTGACGGTTTGTCGATACCTCTCTCTAGCTTTGAGATACCAGCCACAGAAGATCACTGCCCAATCATGCTCAGTGCACCTTGGGGTCACTTGGGTCGAGCATGGTCGTGAGCGTTCCAGTGACTCCGTGGGTGAAACGGGGTTGTCACTGGCATTTACCAGGCCAACCGAAGCCGATGGAGTAGATGGTTTGATGCCAGGTTGAACAGTTTGAAAAATATGCTGCTGAGCCACTTTCAACTAACCCTCACTACAAGTTTTGATATCGACTGAGATTGCCTTGCCAAATGCAAAAAAAGTTGAATCGCGCAAAACTGAGAGAGGTTATTGTAGACCTCGAAAACTGATCTAGGAGCATCTTGGATGGAAGAGAAATCTTACATCACCCAAAAATATTTTTGTTTTCTTTTCAATAAGGGCTATCTTGTGCATAGCTGCTATTTATGGAAACTTACTATTTTTAGTAAGTTGGTCATATGATCTCAGAATGTTTTGATTTCACAGTTGGAGATTCATCCTAGTCATTTCAACCTACCAGTTGATTTTGATTGCCACATCATCAGTATTGGTGAAGTTATTGAGGTTTTTGGGTACGAAATCTTTCAGGTCAATTTTGAAGGCCTTAGAGGCTCCGAATCGTGATTGACCCCTAATTGACTACCACTTATGCGTGTCAAGTACTATAGATCTCGTCATGGCATTTTCAAAAAGTGGTTACAATAGAAAAATAGAGCTACGGTTAAAAAGTTATGGCCTCCGGAAGTTGGGCTACCTAAAAGCATATTTTGTATTTCTTTTGAGCCGACTCTATTCTAAAAATTGTGAAAATAAAATAATTCTATGTATAGTCGGCATTAAGGGCTAAATTTCTGGAACCTTCTCGGGTGGTGGAAATTGCCTATATAAAGAAGGCCCATAATGTTGTCTAGGCAGTTCTAGGTAGTAGATTTGGGTATTGATTCGAGGCTTTGTCCTACATAATATTCTAAGGGAATGCCCATGTGGCTTTCCATATTGTAATTCTGAAAGTTTGTAATTCCACCTTTATGGAGATAATAAGAAGCCAATTTTTTGTTCTTGCATATTGTTGTTGTTTCTCTGTTTCTGTTATGTGTTTGTGGTATTAAGGGGAGTACACTTCATCAAGTGGTATCAGAGAAGAAGTTCTTGAGTGTGTAAATAGATCGCCAGTTGTGAGACAGTTTGCACCAGGACCGTGGGTTAGGGTTTCTGTGTAAACAGATCATCAATAGTGAGGTAGTTTGCACTAGGACCGTGGTTAGGGTTTCAGCGCGCACCACGAAAATGCCTCCATGAAGAGAATGTGGTGGAAGAACTGCTATTGTAACACCTGAGGATAGAGCACTCTAGAGACAAGTGCGAGCATTACAAGAAGAGATTTGCAAAGCAATGAATCTTAATGACAGAGATGAAAGTGAGGATGAAGCCGAAGAAGGAAATGATGATCAAGAAGAAGAAAGGCTTTTTCGGGCCATTTCCAAGATTGGGAAAAGACCTAAGATCGAGGTTCTTGCATTTTCAAGAAATCTTAACCCAAAAGAATTAATTGATTGGATCAATGAATGTGAAGAATATTTTGAGTATGAAGATATTGAGGATCCTGATAGGGTCAAATTTGCAAAGGCTAGACTGAAAGGTCATGTGAAGATTTGGTGGCAAGAGATTCAATTGGAGCGAAATAGAAGAGGGAAAGATAAAATCACAAGATGAGATCGGATGGTGGATAAATTAAAGTGACAATTCATCCCTTTTGATTATGAGCTTGACCTATTGAAGAAAATACAAAGTTTGAAGCAAGCGAGATGATCTGTTCAGGAGTATACAGAGGACTTCTATCGAATCCTCATCAAAATAGGCCATGTGGAAGCTGATAAGGAGAAATTTTCTCATTACCTTAATGGGTTGAGGCCAAGCATTCAGGAGGAGATGAATCTGGTTTGAATGAACAGTATTGAAGAGGCATACCAGTTTTCCTTAAAAGTAGAGGAAAAGCTGAACAAGAAGTTCGAGAGCAGACAAAATGGAAGAGGCCGCGGTGGACGATCTTAGTTGACAGTCATATGGAAGCCAAAATGAAGATCTGAAAAAGAAGGATGAGGCCAATAATAGTCAAAATCAGAGAGGAAACAATTCCAATCATTTCCAAGATCAGAACAATAGAGATCAGAGAGGAAGAGGAAGAGGACAAGGTTCAGGAAGAGGAGGCTTACGTGGAACATGTTTTCACTGTGGAGAAGAAGGTCATAGAGCATTTGAATGTCCTCAATGCCAAGGAAGGACAGATAGGAGGAATGAAGGCTAGACCAAAGTTGAATATGTAGATGAAGATGTCAGATCATCAAATTATGAAGATGCTTAAAGAGGAGAAACGTTGATTAACAGAAGAGTCCTGCTGAGTGGTGAGAATGAACCTGAACAAAGGAGGAGCCTGTTTCGCACTAGATGCAAGTGTGAGGGTAAATGTTGTGATGTGATTATTGATAGTGGAAGCACTGCCAATTTGGTGTCAGAAGAGATGGTGACAAAGTTGAAGCTCAAGAGATAGAAACACCCACATCCATATTGGATTGCTTGGGTGCAGGATGACCACAAGGTCATGGTCAGTGAACAGTGCCTAGTAAAGTTCAAGATTGGTGAGTACCATGATGAGGTACTATGTGATATCATACCTATGGATGCATGCCACATGTTTTTGGGTAGGTCATGATAGTTTGACAGATGTGTTGTACATGATGATCATGAGAATACCTATTCCCTGACAAAGGACGGAGTGTGACATAAGTTAAAGCCATTGAAGGAGACCGAAGAAAAGGTATGTGGTAATGTAAGAATAACATTTTTTGATGGAAGAAAATTCCTAGATGGTATGAGGCATGAGCATGTGTGTTTCGCTTTAATTCCAAAAGCTAGTAAAGAGGAAGTAGAGGATGTACCTGTAGAGGTTGTGAATTTGTTGAATGAGTTTTAGGATATTGTATCTGATAATGTACCTGATGGATTACCACCGGTAAGGAAGATCAGTCATCAGATGGATTTGATTCCAGGAGCCAGTTTGCCAAATAAGGCAGCACATAGAATGACACCAGCGAAAAGTGAAGAGTTGAACATACAAGTACATGAGTTGTTATAGAAGGGATTGATTCAGGAGAGCCTGAGTCCATGTGTTGTACCAGTAGTACTAGCACCAAAGAAGAATGAAGAATGGAGAATGTGTATAGATTCTAGAGCAATAAACAAGATCACAATCAAGTATAGGTTTCCATTGCCATGAATGGATGATATTATGGATTGTTTGAGTGGAGCTGTGTATTTCTCAAAGATAGATCTAAAGAGTGGATATCACCAGATTTAGATTAGAGAAGGAGATGAATAGAAGACTACCTTCAAGATAAAGGAAGGACTATATGAGTGGTTAGTCATGCCCTTTGGGCTAACCAATGCACCGAGCACTTTCATGCAGCTCATGAATGAGGTTCTGAAAGAATTTTTGGGTAAGTTTGTCATTGTGTACCTAGATGATATTTTGATCTTTAGTAAGACATTGGAAGAGCATATGATGCATATTCATATGGTGTTTGAGAAATTAAGAGATGAGAAATTGTTGATTAATTTAAAGAAGTGCAATTTTGTGAAGAAAGAGTTGGTGTATTTGGGATTTGTAGTTTTAGCAGAAGGTTTAATAATGGACCCAGAGAAAGTACAGGCTATCCTTGAATGGCCTACTCTAAGGAGTACTACTGAGGTAAGATCTTTTCATGGTTTGGCTAGTTTTTACAGAAAGTTTATCAAAAAATTTAGCAGTATTTGTGGACCCTTGACTGAAACAATGAGAGCAGATAGAAAAGAGTTCAAGTGGACTAATGGGGAAGATAAGAGTTTTATACTATTGAAATAGAAAGTTACAGAACAACCTATTTTAGCACTTCTAGATTTTAATAAGGTGTTTCAAGTAGATTGTGATACGAGTAGTATTGCAATAGGAGATGTTATGAGCCAAGAAGTTAAACCTATTGCTTATTTCTGTGAGAAGTTAAATGATGCAAAGAGAAAATATTTTGTTTATGATCAAGAATTTTATGCTATAGTTCAAGCATTGAAGAAGTGGAGACACTATCTGCTTCCTAAAGAGTTTGTTTTGTATACTGATCATCAAGCTTTGTAATATTTGAATAGTCAAAGAAAGTTGAATCGAAGGCATTTGAAATGGGTTGAGTTTTTGCAGAGTTATACATTTGTTTTGAAACATAGAAGTGGAAAGTCTAACAGGGTTGCAGATGTGCTTAGCAGAAGGCAACTATTACTGACAGAGATGAAGATTGAGGTGGTTGGGTTCAAGGAACTCAAAAATTTATATCTAGAGGATCATGATTTTGGTGAAGCTTGGAAAGCTTGTAAAGAGCCTATTACTCTAGACAGAATGAAGTGGCTGGATTTTATCATTCAAAATGATATGCTATTCAGAGAGATTCAGTTGTGCATTCCAAGTTCTATGAGGGAGAATCTCATCAATGAGAAGCACAGTAGAAGATTGGCTGGACATTTTGGTCATGATAAAACCCTTGCTTTGGTTAGTGAGAATTATTATTGACCACAGTTGCAGCAAGCTATCAAGAAGTTTGTACAGAGTTGCAGAGTATGTCAGATGGCAAAAGGAGTGAAGCAGAATACAGGGTTGTATCAGCCATTACCTGTACTAGAGAAACCTTGGGAGGATATCAGTATGGACTTTGTTCTTGGTTTACCGAGGACACAACAGGGATATGATTCAATTTTTGTGGTGGTTGACACATTTTCAAAGATGGCACATTTTTTTCCCTGCAAGAAGACTAATGATGATGTTCATGTAGTGGAATTATTTTTCAGAGAAGTGGTGAGACTACATAGGTTGCCAAAGAGTATAGTTTCAGATAGGGACACTAAGTTCATTGGATATTTCTGGTGTACATTATGGAAGAAGTTGAAGATAGATTTGAAGTTCTGTTCATCACATCATCCACAAACTGATGGACAGACAGAAGTGGTGAATAGGAGTTTAGAAAATTTGCTGAGATGTTTGGTTGGAGATAAGCCAACGGGATGGGATTTGATTTTACCACAGACAGAATTTGCATACAATAATTATGTCAATAGGAGCATTGGTAAATCACCATTCCAGATTGTATATGGGAGTAGTTCAAGAAATGCATCTAAGTTGAGAAAGATAGATAAAGGAGAAATAAGTAGTGCTAAAGCTGAGGATTTTGCAGAACATTTGAAGAACATCCATGAGGAGGTGAGGAAGCATATCACCAAGATGAATGCATAGTATAAGGCTAAGGCAGATGAGAAAAGGAGGCATAAGGAATTTCAAGTTGGAGATGAAGTCATGGTTCATTTGCGGAAGGAAAGATATCTGGTTGGTACATATAACAAGTTGAAAATGAAAAAGTTTGGGCCATGTAAGATACTGAAGAAGCATGATTCAGGAAATGCCTATGAGGTTGAGTTGCCTACTGAGATGAATATTTCACCAGTATTTAATGTTTTAGATTTGATAGAGTATCATGAAGGAGGTGTTGAAGATGAGGTTACAGTAGCACAATGGAGTATTCTAGCAACCAGTTCAGATATCAAGGAGATTAAAGACATACTGGATTGTCATGTTGGTAGAAACACAAGGAACATGACATATGAAGAGTATTTTCTCAAATGCAAAGGATGACTTGTTGAAGATTCATCATGGCAAGCAAAGGAGGAGGTTAACAGTATTGGTTTTCCTCTACACACCTGAGTCGTGATAGAGTCACTTCTCAAATTACCCCGGGTGTCTGATGTAGGAGCATCCTGGGTATAAGAGAAATCTTGCATCACCCAAAAATATTTCTTTTTTCTTTTCAATAAGGGCTATCTTGTGCAGAGCTTCTATTTATGGAAACTTACTATTTTTAGTAAGTTGGTCATTTGATCTCAGAATGTTTTGATTTCACAATTGGAGGTTCATCCTAGTCATTTCAGCCTACTAGTTGAGTTTGATTGCCACATCATCAATATTGGTGAAGTTATTGAGGTTTTTGAGTATGAAATCTTTCAGGTCAATTTTGAAGGCCTTAGAGGCTCTAGATCACAATCATCCCCTGATTGATTGGCACTTGCATATGTCAAGTACTATAGATCTTGTCACGGCATTTCTAAAAAGTGGTTACAATAGAAAAATAGAGCTACGGTTAAAAAGTTATAGCCTCTAGAAGTTGGGCTACCTAAAAGAATATTTTGTATTTCTTTTGAGCCGACCCTATTGTAAAAATTGTGAAAATAAAATAATTTTATGTATAGTCGGCCTTAAGGGCTAAATTTTTGGAACCTTCTTGGGTGGTGGAAATTGCCTATATAAAGAAGGCCCGTAGTGTTGTCTAGGTAGTTCTGGGTAGTAGCTATGGGTATTGATTCAAGGTTTTGTCCTACAGAATATTGTAAGGGAATGCCCATGTGACTTTGCATATTGTAATTCTGAAAGTTTGTAATTCCACATTTCTGGAGATAATAAGAAGCCAATTTTTTGTTCTTCCATATTGTTGTTGTTTCTATGTTTCTGTTATGTGTTTCTAGTATTAAGGGGAGCACCCTTCATCAGACACATGATCTCATAGACCCTGATGGTTTGTCGATACCTCTCAAGAGCTCTGAGATATGAGCCCCGGAAGATTGCTGCCCTATTGTGCTTAGTACACCTTGGGATCACTTTGGTCGAGTGTGGTTGCAAGTGTTTCGGTGACTCCATGGGTGGAATAGGGTTATCACTAGCATTTACTCAGCCAACCAAAGCTGATGGAGTAGACAGTTTGATGCCAAGTTGGACGGTTCGAAACATATGTTGCTGAACCGCTTTCAATTGACCCTCACTGCAAGTTTTGGCATTGACTGAGATTGCCCTGCCAAATGCAAATGAAGTCGAATTGCCCAAAACTGAGAGAGGTTATTGTAGACCTCGAAAACATGATCTTGTAGCCACTGATGGTTTTTCGATACCTCTCACAAGCTCCAAGTTACGAGCCCTGAAAGATCACTGCCCAATCATGCTTAGTGCACCTTGGGGTCAATTGGATCGAGCATGGTCGCGAGCGTTCTGGTGACTCCGTGAGTAGAACGGCATTTTCACTGGCATTTACCCGGCCAACCGAAGCTGATGGAGTAGACAGTTTGATGTTAGGTCAGATGGTTTGAAACATACGTTGCTGAGCCGCTTTCAACTGACCCTTACTGCAAGTTTTGGCATCGACTGAGATTGTCTTTCCAAATGCAAACAAAGTTGAATCACCCAAAATTGAGAGAGGTTATTGTAGACCTCAGAAACATGATCCTGTAGCCCTTGATGGTTTGTCAATACCTCTCACGAGCTCCGAGATATGAGCCTTGGAAGATTGCTGCCCAATCGTGCTTAGTGCACCTTGGGGTCACTTGTGTTGAGCGTGGTCGTGAGTGTTCTCATGACTCTGTGGGTGGAACAGGGTTGTCACTGGCATTTAGACAGCCAACCGGAGCTGATGGAGTAGATGGTTCGATGCCAGGTCAGATGGTTTGAATGATACACTGTTGAGCCACTTTCAACTGACTGTTAGTGGTATGTTTGAAATTTGAATTGTGAAACTAATCATGATTAAGCTTGTGAAATTTGAACTGTGAAGCTTATTATGTTTGAGGTTTAACTTTTATAGATTGTTTGAATTGATAAAAAATAACATCCTTAAAGCATTATAAACAACAATCAACCATGTAAGAATTCAAACCATGCAAATGACATAAGTAAATGACATGTAAGATCCCTTCTTGGCACTATTGGCCACCCATACATGATTTTGGTCATAAGTCCTTATCAAGAGTTTTAGGACATTTAACTTTTAAATCAAATTGATTGTTACAAATTGCCATTATAAGCTTCAAAAGATCTCAATTAACCATTAAGGATCCTTTTGTCCTTCTATCTCTAATTGTATCCATGGTGACTATAGGCATCTTCATAGGTGCTCCTGCACAAGTTACAATCCACATACAAAACCAAGTTTATTGACTCAAAATACAATCTAAGAAAGGTGAAATTAATGTATTGAAATTAAGCTTAACGAACTTAGAAAACAATGCACTAAGTTAACTTATTACCTATTCAAGTTTTCCTGAAGGGTCATCTCTTTGCTTCAGGGTCTCCAATAGTGCTTCATGATCAGCAGTACTAATAGTCCAAAGTTCTTTTGTCTTTGGTCTTCCTTGATGCTTTAACAACTTGACATTTGTTGCTATAACAAGGTGTGAATACATGAGAATAGTTTTGTGCTTCTCATAGTCTTCAAATATAGGAATTCCATTCTTTCTAATCATGTATGTTCATAGCCATGTTCCCACAACAACAACTGAACCAGTAGGATATGTGAACCCATCACCATCTATCATCGGTTGTACAAGCTTATGTTTACCTTGTACACAACGTTCTAACCAATAATTTTACCTCTCATCATTCCCCTGTGGTGCAACCAATGCAAAAACATTTCCTGGCTTCAAAAGATTTGAAAGATGGTCATAGTCAACTGAAGTGTCCATGTCATCATTTCTTATAGAGAGTGTTAAAGATAAAGGAGTTAGATACTATGGAACCCATGTATCCACCCACTCACTTGATTGGAAATGATCCCAATCATATTGAAAACACATGGGGCAAAAACAAGCCAACTCTCATGTCCAAATGGTCCATGTACTACTATTGGAGCATCAGAATGAATGCATTTTTGAAGAGTCTTTCACTATTTGACAATCCAATCTATCTCCTCTAGTTCCCTCCTCAACCAACCAAAAGAATCTACACACTGTAGAATCAAGAGTCCCCCCCCTGTGACAATGCTAAAGTACACCAATCAACAATAGAATGAGCATCAAGAAGTACAGCACCTAAAACCCTCAATTGCTCCTTAACTAGAGCTCTCTTCACACACACACCTGCTCCATCATGCTCCCCTTTCCCATGCCCTAACTCAAAAAAACTCCAAATATGAGGTACACCTCTCTCCACATACATGCTACACAACCAATAAAACATTTTGGCATTCTTAAATTGACCGGTGCAATTATCCGACCAAATGAGATGCCTATCCATAGCAATACCATTTTCTTGCAAGAACTGAAAATAGTTCTAGAAATAATGTTGAACAAACTCATGAGAGTGAGACCTGTCGTCACTCATATAAAAATGGTACTCTCTGATTATCTTTCGCTCATCTTTTGTCCTATCAGGGGAATGTCTATATGTGATGTGTACAAAAATAGCAACCTGAATGGAATTGTAATATTGAGCTTGAGTCTCATTTTGGGGCTATAATGTATATTTCTCCGCAAAGTCTACAACAAATATAATAGTTCCAATGGGGAAAATGTCCTTACATGTCCTAAATTGTTGATCCAACCATTGAGACTTGTGACTATGCCTTGCATACTTGTAAAAAAGATTTGTCTTGAAATTTGAGATAAAATCAGCAACATTGTATTCTTTTGCAACTAACCCACATCTAGAGCCTTCACCTCCACTCTTCAATGTATATTTCACCATTTCATATACCTTTTTTTGGATGAGTTTCTTTCCAAAAAAAATTTCCAAACCCTCATGAAAACATGTTCTAAACTTGGACAAGCCACCACATTCTGAGCACTTGGCATTTAAGCAATCTTTTTTATAAAATAAACAACCATCATCTCTATGACATAAAAATTGATCTAGCAAGTCTCTTGATGATTTGGGAAGACCAATTGCACCACAATCCTCTAGCATTTCATTAGTATGAAAATTAGAATGAATGGACCGTAATAATTCATGATGCATTGAAAACTCAACATGATATTTGCAACAACATGTATTCCGAATCTTAAGGGGTACACAATAAAATGGCTTCACGGATTCAAAAGACCTTTGTGATATTTTCAATGTTGGATGTGTCTCAAATTTTTTTTTATACAAGATTGTTTGACTTACCTCCACATAATGTTTAGGATGTGGAGTGTAGTCTCAATTGCCAACTCTCAACTTCAAGACATCCTTCACATTTGGTGACACTCTTGAGTTAGCATCCCAAAATTGTTGAATTTCATCCTTGACAACATTTTTTAGCTTCTTATCGAAACATGGAAGTCTCCCACCATAAGTCCATGTATCAATTTGAAGCGGATCATCAAGTATTTCTCTTCTTGCAAGTGCTCTACCCAAAGTTTTACGGTCTATATTGAAGTCAACACAAGTTTGTCTCATCAAATGAGCCTTTCTCAATTGATGACTTACTAAGGAGGTTGTAATAATCCTCCGAGAAACTCTCTTGTCTTTTTCTTTGCTAGTCTTCCCAATGCTATTGAGAGCATTGAAAAGATTCTTCACAAGAATGGCATTTCTCTCCATTTTCTTGTTCACATGAATCTTCAATTTCACAAGCACAGGTCTCATCTTTTGCATCTTTAACAACTGCACAAAAATTTGGCATTACTCAATCAATGTCTTGTTTCCAAAAAAATGATCATAAAGTCTTGAAGCCCACAACCTAACGGTTCTATGTGACCTCTTTCCTTCCCAATTATTCATAATGTTCTCTTCAATTTCAATTAACCATTTAGGTCTTCCTGAAAGCCCCTAATTTGAATTTTGATTATCTTTATTGCAAGGGACTTCATTTCGTAAATAATTTGGAGATGTGTAATGTTCATGTGGTTCTTGTGCAACATTTTCATTCCCCAAGTCTACATTTTCAATCTCCATATGTACATTTTCAAATTCAACATCATCTTCACTTACAACTACATTTACGGGGTCCGATTGATTAATGTTTAACATACCTTCTCTCCTTTGGTGATTTTCCTTATCTTTTTCCCTATATGCTTGAATTTTTTCATCCACCAGCTTCCTCTTACGTTTAGCCTTTTGACAACTACTGCTTCCCATGGTGAGACCACGAGTTGACAAAAATCAAACAATGGGCCCCAAATCACTTTTTTTTTTTCTGCAACGCGTGAGAAAAGTATAAAATCTCATGCTTGTCTAGTCTGTGGGGATAGGGAATATTTTGGTCAAATATTACTTGTCCAAAATTAGGTATCTGATTCCATATTGGGTACCTGATATTCCTAGGCAGAAGAAAAAAAGGGTCGGAGCAAATGAAAAAAATTGAACTTTTACATATAAAATGGGGTATATAAGGTATAAAATGTATATTATATATATATATATATATATATATATATATATATATATATATATATATATATATATATATATATATATATATATATATATATATATATATATATATATATATATATATATATATATATATATATTAATGTATATATATATATATATATATTAATGTATATATATATTAATGTATATTATATATATATATATATATATACATATATATATATATATATATATTATATACATTAATATATATATATATAAGAGGCATATGATATATATGATGTATATATTATATATACTAATATATTATATGTACTAATGTATTATATATATATACTAATACATTATATATAATATTACCTTTTAGCTATTATTTTTTTCTCATTTTTCCTGTATGATGCTTTTGTATACGAATTGTGGATATTCTCTGGGAAACTATCTGAGGAAGATCAAGTAGCTAATCTACATCCTTTGGATCAAAAAGATGATCTGTAAAACTTAACCTAAAAATTTAGTTCTGCTAACAAAGATGTCTAATCATGTAGCAAGGTACAAAAGCTTGGGAAAGGTGTAACAAATTAATATGCAAATATTTTTGTTTGTAACAATATTTTTTGCATTTATTATGATATTGATCTAATTTGATGCACCTTTTCTATTTGATCGATCCCTTCCCTTTCATTTCACTTGGTTTGCTCATTTTGCACATCATAGGCCTGGATTTGATAGTGGATATGACCTTGGTACTACTGGCGTTAATGATAAATTTTACCTTTTAGCTATTATTTTTTTGTCATTTTTCCAGTATGATGCTTTTCTATATGAATTGTGGATATTCTATGGGAAAATTTTCATTTTTTACTGTAGGATGCTTTTGTATACAAATTTTGGAGAATCTCTTGCAGAAATATGGAAATTATAATCTTCCTCCTACAACATACATTAATGAAGTTCTTCGTGCCTTAGTAGAGGAAACTGACTGGATTGTTGAAGCTTACAGTACTATATATAAAAATGAGGTATGGATTTTTGCCCTAAATTTCTTTCTCATTTCTTTTAGGTCTTTAAGGGTGGTCAGCTAAATCTTGGTATTAAATGTGCCTTTTATAGGCACCGTAAACCCTAGCTACATAGAAATGGAGGCTTTGAAGAATAGTTTACTAGAGGTGGAGAGGGAGATTTCCTAGGGGTCATTGGGACTCCCTAGGGGTCCTAATATGCCTTATCATGCGTTAGGACCCCTAGGAAGTCCCCATGACCCCTTTTGACACATTTAAACACTCAAGTGTGTCTTAAGGGGTCCTAGGACCCCTTCAGACACACTTGAGTAATCAAATGTGTAAAAAGGGGTCATGAGGACTCCCTACGGGTCCTAGTATGCCTTGTCATGTGTTAGGACCCCTAGGAAGTCCCCATGACCCCTTTGGACACATTGGAATGCTCAAGTGTGTCTTAAGGGGTCCTAGGACCCCTTCGGACACACCTGAGCATTCCAACGTGTCAAAAGGGGTCATTAGGACTCCATAGGGGTCCTAGTATGCCTTATCATGTGTTAGGACACCTAGGAAGTCCCCATGACCCCTTTTGACACATTGGAATGCTCAAGTGTGTCTTAAGGGGTCCCAGGACCCCTTCGGACACACTTGAGCATTCAAATGTGTCAAAAGGGGTCATGGAGACTCCCTACAGGTCCTAGTATGCCTTATCATGCATTAGGACCCCTAGGAAGTTCCCATGACCCCTTTTGACACATTGGAATGCTCAAGTGTGTCTTAAGGGGTCCTACGACCCCTTCAGACACACTTGAGCATTCCAATGTGTCAAAAAGGGTCATGTGGACTCCCTAGGGGTCCTAGTACACCTTATCATGAGTTAGGACCCCTAGGAAGTCCCCATGACCCCTTTTGACACATTGGAATGCTTAAGTGTGTCTTAAGAGGCTTAGGACCCCTTTAGACACACTTGAGCATTCAAATATGTAAAAAGGAGTCATGGAGACTCCCTACGGGTCCTAGTACACCTTATCACAAATTAGGACCCCTAGGAAGTCCCCATGACCCCTTTTGACACATTGGAATGTTTAAGTGTGTGTTAAGGGGTCTTAGGACCCCTTCAGACACACTTGAGTGCTAAAATGTGTCAAAAGGGGTCATGGGGACTCCCTACGGGTCCTAGTAAGCCTTATCACATGTTAGGACCCCTAGGAAGTCCCCATGACCCCTTTTGACACATTGGAATGCTCAAGTGTGTCTTAAGGGATCCAAAGACCCCTTAAGACACACTTGAGCATTCCAATGTGTCAAAAGGGGTCATGGGGACTCCCTAGGGGTCCTAGTACACCTTATCATGTGTTAGGACCCCTATGAAGTCCCCATGACCCCTTTTGACACATTAGAATGCTCAAGTGTGTCTTAAGGGGTCCTAGGACCCCTTCGAACACACTTGAGCATTCAACTATGTCAAAAGGGGTCATGGAGACTCCCTACGGGTCCTAGTGCACCTTATCACATGTTAGGACCCCTAGGAAGTCCCCATGACCTCTTTTGACACATTTGAAAACTCAAGTATGTCCTAAGGGGTCCTATTTGAATGCTCAAGTGTGTCTTAAGGGACCCCTTAAGACACACATGAGCATTCAAATAGGACCCCTTAAGATACACGTGAGCATTCAAATGTGTCAAAAGGGGTCATAGGGACTTCCTAGGGGTCCTAACGCATCATAAGGTGTACTAAGACCCCTAGGGAGTCCACATGACACCTTTTGACACATTGAAATGCTCAAGTATGTCCGAAGGGTTCCTAGGACCCCTTAAGACACACTTGAGCATTCCAATGTGTCAAAAGGGGACATGGGGACTTCCTAAGGGTTTGAACATGTGATAAGGCATACTAGGACACGTAGGGTGTCCCCATGACCCCTTTTGACACATTTAAATGCTCAAGTGTGTTTGAAGAGGTCCTAGGACCACTTAAGAAAAACTTTAGCATTTCAATGTGTCAAAAGGGGTCATGGGGACTTCCTAGGTGTCCTAATGCGTGAAAAGGCATACTAGGACCCCTATGGAGTCTTGATGACCCCTTTTGACACATTGGAGTGCTCAAGTGTGTCCGAAGGGGTCCTAGGAGCCCTTAAGACACACTTGAGTGTTCCAATGTGTCCAAAGAGGTCATGGGGACTTCCTAAGGGTCCTAACACATGATATGGTGTAGTAGGACCCCTATGGAGTCCCCATGACCCCTTTTGACACATTGGAACACTCAAGTGTGTGAGAAGGGGTCCTAGGACTCCTTAAGACACACTTGAGCATTCCAATGTGTCAAAATGGGTCATGGGGACTTCCTAGGGGTCCTAACACATGATAAGGCATACTAGGACCCCTAGGGAGTCCCCATGACCCCTTTTGATATATTTGAATAATCAAGTGTGTCCGAATGGGTCCTAGGACCCCTTAAGACACACATGAGAGATCCAATGTGTCAAAAGGGGTCATGGGGACTCCCTAGGGGTCTTAACACATGATAAGGTGTACTATGACCCCTAGGGAATCCCTGTGACCCCTTTTGACACATTTGAACACTCAAGTGTGTCCGAAGGGGTCCTAAGAACCCTAAAGACACACTTGAGTGTTCCAATGTGTCCAAACGGGTCATGGGGACTTCTTATAGGTCCTAACACTTGGTAAGTCATACTATGACCCCTATGGAGTCCCCATGAATCCTTTTGACACATTGGAACCCTCAAGTGTGTTTGAAGGGGTCCTAGGACCGCTAAAGACACACTTGAGCAATCCAATGTGTGAAAAGGGGTCATGGGGACTTCCTAGGGGTCATAACGTGTGATAAGGTGTACTAGGACCCCTAGGGAGTCCCCATGACCCCTTTTCACACATTTTAATGCTCAAGTGTGTCTGAAGTGGTCCTAAGACCCCTTACAACATACTTGAGCATTCTAATGTGTCAAATGCTCAAGTGCGTCCGGAGGGGTTCTAAGATACCTTACAACACACTTGAGCATTCCAATGTTTCAAAAGAGGTCATGTGGGCTTCTTACGGGTCCTAACATGAGATAAGGCATACTAGGACCCCTAGGGAGTCCCCATGACCCCTTTTGACACATTTGAACACTCAAGTGTATCTGAAGGGGTCCTAAGACCCCTTAAGACACACTTGAGAATTCCAATAAGTTAAAAGGGGTCATGAGGAATTCCTAGGGGTCCTAACATGTGATAAGGCATACTAGGACCCATAGGGAGTCCCCATGACCCCTCTTTAAATATTTGAATGCTTAAGTGTGTTTGAAGGGGTCCTAGGACTACTTAAGACACACTTGAGCATTCCAATGTGTCAAAAGGGGTCATGGGGACTTCTTAGGGGTCGTAACACGTGATAAGACATACTAGGACCCCTAGGGAGTCCCCATGACCCGTTTTGACACATTTGATTTCTCAAGTGTGTCCAAAGGGGTCCTAAGACCCCTTAAGACACACTTGAGTGTTCTAATGTGTCAAAAGGGGTCAAGGGGACTTCCTAGGAGTTGTAACATGTGATAAGGTATACTAGGACCCCTAGGGAGTCCCCATGACCACTTTTGACACATTTGAACACTCAAGTGTGTCTGGAGCAGTCTTAACACCCCTTAAGACACACTTGAGCATTCCATTATGTCAAAAGGGGTCATGGGGACTTCCTAAGGGTCCTAGCATGTGATAATGCATTCTAGGACCCTTAGGGAATCCACATGACCCCTTTTGACACATTAGAATACTCAAGTGTGTCTTAAAGGGTCCAAGGACCCTTAAGATAGTTGATCATTCAAATGTGTCAAAAGGGGTCATGGGGACTTCCTAAGGGTGCTAATGCATCATGAGGCATACTAGGACCCCTAGGAAGTCCACATGACCCTTTCTGACACATTGGAATGCTCAAGTGTGTTCAAAGGGGTCCTAGGACACCTTAAGACACACTTGAGAATTTCAATGTATCAAAAGGGGTTATCAGGACTTCCCAAGGGTCGTAACATGTGATAAGGTGTACTAGGACCTCTAGGGAGTCTCCATGACTCCTTTTGACACATTTGAAGGCTCAAGTGTGTCCGAAGGGGTCCTAGGAACCCTTAAGACATACTTGGGCATTCCAGTGTGTCAAAAGGGGTCATGGGGACTTCATAGGTGTCCTAACATGTGATAAGGCATACTAGGAGCCATATGGAGTCCCCATGACCCCTTTTGACACATTGGAATGCTCAAGAGTGTTTTAAGGGGTCCTAGGACCCCTTAAGACATACTTGAGCATTCCAATGTGTGAAAAGGGGTCATGGGGACTTCCTTGGGGTCCTAACACGTGATAAGGTGTACTAGGACCCCTACGGAGTCACCATGACTCCTTTTGACACATTTTAATGCTCAAGTGTGTGTGAAGGGTTCATAGGACCCCTTAAGACACACTTGAGCATTCTAATGTGTCAAAAGGGGTCATGGGAGCTTCGTAGGGGTCTGAACATGTGATAAGCTATACTAGGACCCCTATGTAGTCCCCATGACCCTTTTTGACAAATTTGAATGCTCAAGTGTGTCTGAACGGGTCCTAAGACCCTTAAGACACACTTGAGTATTATAATGTGGCAAAAAGGATCATGGGGAATTCCTAGGGGTCCTAACATGTGATAAGGCATACTAGGACCCCTATGGAGTTCCCATGACCCCTTTTGACACATTGGAACACTCAAGAGTGTTTGAAGGGGTCCTAGGAACCCTTAAGACACACTTGAGTGTTCCAATGTGTCAAAAAGGGTCATGGGGACTTCCTAGGGGTCCTAACGCATGATAAGGCATACTAGGACCCCTAGGGAGTCCCAATGACCCCTTTAGACACATTTGAATGCTCAAGTGTGTTCGAAGGGGTCCTAAGACCCCTTAAGACACACTTGAGCATTCCATTATGTCCAAAGGGGTCATGGGGACTTCCTAGGGGTCCTCACGCGTGATAAGATGTACTAGGACCCCTAGGGAGTCCCCATGACCCCTTTTGACACATTTGAACTTTCAAGTGTTTCTTAAGGGGTTAGTACCCCTAGGAAGTCCCCATGATGCCTTTGGACACATTGGAACACTCAAGTGTGTCTTAAGGGGTCCTAGGACCCCTTAAGACACACTTGAGTATTCAAATGTGTCAAAAGGGGTCATGGGGACTTCCTAGGGGTCCTAACGTGTGATAAGGCATAATAGGACCCCTAGGGAGTCCCCATGACCCCTTTTGACACATTTTAATGCTCAAGTGTGTCCAAAGGGTTCCTAAGACCCTTTAAGACACACTTGAGCATTCCAATGTGTCATAAGGGCTCATGGGGACTTCATATGGGTCCTAACACGTGATAACATGTACTAGGACCTATAGGGAGTCCCCATGACCCCTTGTTACACATTTGAGCACTCACATTTGTTCGAAGGGGTCCTAAGACCCTTTAAGACACACTTGAGCGTTTCAATGTGTCAAAAGGGGTCATGGGGACTTCCTAGGTTTCCTAACGCCTAATAAGGCATACTAGGACCCCTAGGGAGTCCACATGACCTCTTTTGACACTTTTGAATGCTCAGGTGTGTTCGAAGGGGTCGTAGGACCCCTTAAGACACACTCGAGCATTCTGATGTGTCAAAAGTGGTCATGGGGCCTTCCTAGGGGTCCTAATGTGTGATAAAGCATACTAGGACCCCTAGGGAGTCCCCATGACCCCTTTTGACACATTTGAATGCTAAAGTGTGTCCAAAGTGGTCCTAGGACCCCTTAAGACACACTTGAGCATTCTAATGTGTGAAAAGGGGTCATGGGGACTTCCTAGGGGTCCTAACATGTGATGAGGCATACTAGGACCTGTATGGAGTCCCCATGACCCCTTTTGACACATTGGAATGCTCAAGTGTGTTTGAAGAGATCCTATGACCCCTTAAGACACACTTGAGTGTTTCAATGTGTCGAAAGGGGTCATCGGGACTTCCTATGGGTCCTAATGCATGATAAGGCATACTAGGACCCCTAGGGAGTCCTGATGACCCCTTTTGACACATTGTAATTCTTGAGTTTGTTTGAAGGGGTCCTAGGACCCCTTAAGACACATCTGAGCATTCCAATGTGTCAAAAGGGGTCATGGGGACTTCCTAGGGCTCCTAACACATGATAAGGTGTACTAGGACCTGTAGGGAGTCCCCATGACCCCTTTTTACACATTTAAACACTCAAGTGTGTCTGAAGGGGTCCTAGGACCCCATAAGACACACTTGAGCATTCCAATGTGTCAAAAGGGGTCATGGGACTTTCTAGAGGTCTTGACACGTGATAAGGCATACTAGGACCCCTAGGGAGTCCCCATGACCCCTTTTGACACATTTGAAAGCTCAAGTGTGTCTGAATTGGTCTTAAGACCCCTTAAGACACACTTGAGCATTCCAATGTGTGAAAAGGGGTCATGGGGACTTGCTGGGGGTCCTAACGCATGATAAGGTGTATTAGGACCCCTAGAGAGTCTCCATGACCCCTTTTGAGACATTTTAATGCTCAAGTGTGTTTGAAGGGGTCCTAGGACCCCTTAAGACACACTTGAGCATTCCAATTTGTC
Organism: Chamaecyparis obtusa; assembly: GCA_027943335.1. Lineage (NCBI taxonomy): Eukaryota > Viridiplantae > Streptophyta > Pinopsida > Cupressales > Cupressaceae > Chamaecyparis > Chamaecyparis obtusa. The sequence continues at coordinate 175,639 of BSBK01002630.1, read as the reverse complement.
AAAAGGGGTCATGGGGACTTCCTAGGGGTCCTAACGCATGATAAGGCATACTAGGACCCCTAGGGAGTCCCCATGACCCCTTTTGAGATATTTGAATGCTCAAATAATTTCAAAGGGGTCCTAGGACCCCTTAAGACACACTTGAGCATTCTAATGTGTCAAAATGGGTCATTCAAAATTTTTTAATGCTTCTAGTGAATCCAAATTTAGGTCTTATAGAGATGAGATGTTAGTGAATGACTTCTTGCTAATACTACTCTTCCACCAAAATGATATTTCAACCCTTTTGTGGATCTACAGGCTCAATCATGAGCCTAGAGGATTGGGGAAGAGAAAAATGTGATTGTATGTCAACTGATTACAAAATGTTCAATTGAGGAGAAAATATTGCAATGATCAAGAAGAAAATTGGCTATGGAAAATCTAGTTATGAATTTTGTTAAGAATGAAACTATTAAGGAATTGCATGAATCACAAACCATGAAATAACCTTCTGCAACAAAGAACATTCAATCTATAGAATTTATTAACTCTGAATTTAAATGTCTTATCAGCATTCATGGAAGATATTTCATTAGCATGCATGGAATAAATTTCATTAACTTCAGACAAAATCATCTAAAAAAATTCATTAACTTAAGGCAAAAGCATTTAAGACAGACAAAAAGAAAATCATATTACTTAGAAATGGGAGAGAAATAAAATGAGATAAACCAAATTTATCCAATTCTTGCAATTCATAGCTTCTCTCCAAGCGCAAAATGATAGTCCATGGAGCCAAAATTATGGTGAAACTTAAATTCTTCGAGTAAGTCATTCAAAAAACATGTAGAATACTGTAACGCATGATGATTTATAGAGTATTTATGATGGACTATGCTATGCAAAAGCCTGCAATCCCTGCCATATCTCAGAGTACTGATGAGAAGCAATGGAAAAAGTCTGAGACAGAGGCATCGCCAAGATTGAAGCGGCTAGACATTCTTCATATATTGGGGTGGCACCATCAAAATGGAATGGCTTTCCTCATAATATCATGCCCCTGCTGATCTCTTCTTTAAATTTATTAATGCAGTCAGTTCTACAATGCTTGCATAATTTCCAGTATGGCTACTCATTTTACCAAACCCTTCCCCACTCTCCATAATCTTCGACTGGTTCAAAGATCCATCTGGTTGTTCTTGTTTAACCTCCCAATGACTCTGTTGAGCTTTCCGATTATCAACAGGTGTGGTACAATTGTTCGATGACTAGAATATATTTTAAGAACCTTTGCAATTTAGCATTCCAGTTGAAAAAGAAGGGAAAGATACCATTTCATAGCCATAGGCAGTGGAAACAGAGTGATTCTCTTGCCCTCTACTTTTTTAATCCACCTCTAGTGAACTATTCTTCAAAGCCTCGATTTATGCGTAGCTACGGTTTACGACGCCTATAAAAGGAACAACTATACCCATGTAGGGACTCATGCTCATGCTTAGAATCATATTATTTTCATGCATTCCCTAACATTTAATACAAAGATTTAGCCAGCCACCTTTAAAGACCTAAAAGAAATGAAAAATAAAAATTAGGCCAAAAATACATACCGCATTTCTGTATGTAGTACCGTTAGCTTCAACAATCCAGTCAGCTTCCTCTACTAAGGCACAAAGAACTTCATTAATGTCTTCTCTGGGAGGAATATTATAATTTCCATATTTCTGCAAGCCCTAAAAAAAATTTTGTCATTATCACTCTCTGCCTCTGCTCTCTCAATTTAGTCATCTCCCTCTGCACTGCACTCAGCTTAGCCATCCTTACCTACTCTTTAATAGAGATTCTCCAAAATTTGTATACAAAGACATCCTATAGGAAAAAATGAAAAGTTTCCTAGAGAATATCCACAATTCATATACAAAAGCATCATACAGGAAAAATGACAAAAAATTAATAGCTAAAAGGTAAAATTTATCATTAACGCCAGTAGTACCAAGGTCATACCCGCTGTCAAATCCTGGCCTATGACGTGCAAAAGGAGCAAAGCAAGTAAAATGAAAGGGAAGTATGGATCAAATAGTGATGGTGCATCAAATCAGATCAATATCATAATAAATGCAAAAAATACTGTTACGGACAAAAATATTTCCATATTAATGGGAAAGAGTGGGAAGAGCTTCTTGGACCCATGATAGAAGTTATAGATAAGGAGGAAGAGCTAGGAAGGGGAAAGCAACAAAGGAAAGAAGTAAGATATGCATGTGAGCCTATGTCAGATGATGATGATGAGTACTCACCATCTGGTAGTAGCTCAAGTAGTGATAGAAGCTCTTCAGTGCACATGTACACTGACACAAAAATTTTAGATAGAGAAGTAACAAGTGCTGTGGAATTATCCACAAAGAAATGTAAAATGAAGCCTCAAATTGGTTCATTAGCAGGCAAAGAATTTGGTCATGCACTTCATTCTAGCACCACAAATATTTCTATTAGAAATGCCTATTCGTCAATGGCCTTAAATTTACAGGACTTGGGAAACTAGCTTACTCATGTTGGGAAATATCCCTCAAATGTAAGTTCATTGCCACCTTTGGCAAGGCAGTCTCACTCCTCATTTTACAACAAAGGGAAGCCATCTATGGTCCAAGGTTTTAATTTAGCTGACAAATGGAGAGCTTCTCAAGGTATTGATCTGTTTCATAAAGAAGTTCCTGATTCATCTCAAGGTTGTTGTTTTAGGTGACCAACTCCTTTGAGGTCCACAAATAGACCCATTGATTTCCCAAATTGGTAAAAGGGTAGATGCAATTTTCGAAAGAGTATCCCAATTGAAGATAAATGGAAATTCTAGTGAGCATAAAGTTATTGCAGATCCAATAGGTGTATCTTCTCCACTGACAAATATAACTGCATTTCCAGAGACTTGATTTTAAATGGAGACTGTTTGTTCCCAAACATGCCCCAGTTGAGTAGATGAACTAGATGTTGCTTGAGAAAAGAAGATAGTGGTTTATTAAAGCATCTGCATTATCCCACTTGCTATCAGTTACTACTTTTTGAGCAGCTTGCCAGCTGCTTCTGTGTGGGATTCCTATAATAAATAATGTCCTCATGCAAGTACATGCCAGTTTTTGTAAACATTTTCAGTTCTAAGTGTTAGTGAGCAATATCAAAGAAAAGGTTCTTGCATGTGTTATTTAGACACATATCAATAAATTAGGAAACCAATTTTCTCCCATTACATGGCAGAAATGCCTAGATTCACTTTGTTGGTATCAATAGGTAGCAAGATGAGGGAAGAAATATATTTTTGAAGAGGAAGTACAAATGTTACTGTCCAAAACCATTTGGAGAGTAATATTCTTCTCCTAATTGTAATAAGAAACTCAAAATGCAGAAGACACCAAATAGTTGGGGCATTTATTTCCTATGACCTATGTCAATTTCAGTTCAATTCCTAAGGATGATATATTCTCAATGTGTAAAACTAAACTAATGTGTTATTTTAAAATGGCGTTGACTGAAATTTATGAACATATGTCAAATATCCATTTTTTCCAGAATTTGAAATAGAACCAGTGGTAATATAATCAAATTTGTGAATTTCACATCCAATCATTGAATGTTAATCAAAAGTACAACATAGTAATATAAATTTGAACCAATAAACAATCTTAGTCTTACTTCAAACCTACTGCTGTGTATGTGGGTTCTTGGAGGTATCTACTAAACAATGTGTGGATCTGTAATGTCCCTATCTAGGACCTTACTCACTTTGCTTAAAACTCCTAGAATTAGAATTTGGATTTCTAATGCCTTTTGTGATATTATTTAAGTTTGCCTTGCTCCTTACTGATTAATATTTTGATAAATTGGTTATCCTTCCCCTTCTCTCTCTCTCCTACTCTATCCCCTTCCCATTCCCTCTCTCTCTCTCTCTCTCTCTCTCTCTCTCTCTCCGTTATCTCCTCTCTCTCATCACTCTCTCTCTCTATCTTGAGCTATCTCTCTCTCTCACCTTCTCACTCTCTCTCTTCCTCTCTCAACCCCCACCACCTTCTCACTCTCTCTTCCTCAATGGCCGCCCATGAATTTTTTAAATGGCTGATTAATTTCCTTTGCTTCTTTCAATGGCCATCCATGATTTTTCTGCAATCTTCCAACCTTTCGTACATAGTTGTAAAATACATATTAATATATTATACATATAAAATAATAAATAATATATAATGTAACACTTAATATTAATATATATTAAATAATATTTAAAATGTAAAATGTATATTATATAATATTTAATATATAATATTATATATAATATATAACCGAATATATAATTCTAATATATAGTTTTTGATATTAATATATAATTAAATAATATTTAATGTAAAATGTATATTATTTAATATTTAATGTAAAATGTATATTATATAATATTTAATATATAATTGATATTATATAATATTTAATATATAATTGATATTATATAATATTTAATATATCTAATATATATCTAATATGAAGTTTTTTATATATAATATATCATATGAAGGATGGAGAAATGGGAGGGAGAAAGTGGAGGGAAGGGAAAGTGAAAATTCAAAATTCTGCCACCATATTCGGGTACCCGATTAGGCTCAGTATTTCTTTGTGCACCAAACCTACATGGTCAACTATTGAAATGTCTCAAATATGTGTTTTTCCCCTATTTCTCTAAGTTCCAGACTTCGACAATGTAGCCGACAACTTTTTTTTCACCCGAATTTGATAAAACAAAAAGGATATCTTAAGGAGATTATCAACTTTCTATCGATATAATTGCTGTCAAATTTTGAATTCGGTAAGTAATTATTAGTTATTTTCTAATTGAGCTACCTCTAAAGTGCTGATTTATATACTGATTGAAAAATGTGTATAAGTTTCAGACGGTATAAACATTTTTGAAATCCAAAAAATGCGTCACATTCTATGCTTCACCTACTATAAGGAAAAAAAAATTGAATTTTGTAAAGTTTTGAATGAGTTAAGGTGGTCAGACACGAGAGTTTTTTATTCTGAAAATGTTGTAGAAAAAAATTCATAATTAATTATTTTTTTCAAATAAAATTACAAAAAAATATGCGTCACATCCGAGCATAAGTCTACTACTTATATATTAAATCTTATAAAAAAATGTTATCATTTGATCATGATTAAGGTGTCAGACATACACCTACTTCTTATTTTTTTCTTGAAATTTTTGTACTGCTGTATTGAAATCTATACTTTTCACCAATTATATTAATTTTTTTTTAGAAAAGGCCTAGTAGTTTAGAAACTACATTCAATTTCCTACAGATTCTATTCTTACAACTTTTTGGTATTAGGTTGATAGCTAGTTCAAATTTTCACGTCAAGTTGACTAACCCTGATTTGTTGATTTTTCATTGCCACTTAAGGGCATAGTTTGGCCCCTCATGATCTTGCACATACCCTTCTACAACATCTTTGATTATTGGATGCATCTCAATTCTTTTTCATGATTGCAATGATCATTTGATTTGGGATTGCAATTCACTTTTTATAGTGCTCATTACATTCTATTGGTTTAAGGGTATCAAATTTAGTGTTAAGGGTTTCACTTTATTCAATCATGCTTGGGTTTGAGTATCTTTGGAGGA
>BSBK01002630.1:5000-165000 GCA_027943335.1 Chamaecyparis obtusa | reverse complement strand
AAATTTAAAATTTCAATGTAGTAGTACGAAAATTTCAAGAAAAAATAAGAAGTAGGTGTAGTGTGACCACCTTAAACACAATCATATGATTTTTTTTTTACAAGATTCTAGATATAAGTAGTAGAGTCATGTCCGTATGTGACACCATATTTTTTTGTAATTTATTTCCAAGTATAATTAAGTCTGAATTTTATTCTACAACTTTTCTAGAATACAAAAACTCTCGTGTCTGACCACATTAACTTAGTCTAAACTTTATCATCAAAATATCTCACAACATTGATTGATTATATAGTGTAGGAGAGATGGGAGAGGATTCAAATGGGAAAGATTTTTTCAAATTTTAAGGGTTCTCTAGCTAGGCATGGCAGTCAAGTTGTGGGTTTTGGTTTCTGTGCAGGTCTAGAGAATGCTTCAATGGATATGGTTAATCCTTTGGCAACTTCTCCAGTACCTGATTTGGATCTTCCATTGCAGTTGTCAGATCAAACTTTGTGCGGTAAGGAGATCCTTTCTCCCTGCCATGAGGTCATGGTTTCATCCTCGAAGGAAGTGTTTTCATGACCTTCTCCTAGGGCATTGATGCAAAATTCCAGTGAGAACGTCTTAGGTAAAGAGCCTTACCCTTCTCTGCTAGAGAAGATGGATAAGTTAGCTCTTTCCAAGGACCCACTAGTGGGGTCCTGTGAGGTGACTAGCACTAATAGTGCCGAGGTCAACCCTTCCACATCCAAAAAGTGGTTCGAAGTTCTGGGAGTGAAATTGGCAGGAAAGCCCTCTTGTCCTGAAGGGTCTATTAGAGCGGGACTTTAGGCTAGTAAAGTTTCTATTTTTGTGCCTGACTCTCTAGTGGATCACTCTATTTCGGCTATAGAGCTCACATTAGTAGGTAAGTTCCTGGGCCCTCCACCCAATATTGAAATGGTTAGATCTTTTGCTAAGAAAAGATGGATTTTGAAGGGTTAGGTGGACATTGCCGCTTTACCCAAATAATTTTTTCCCTTTTCCTTGTCTAATAAAGAAGATCTAGATTATGTCTTATGTGGGGGGTCCTTGGATGTTTGGTAGAATAGTCGTGGCCTTTATAAAATGGGCTCCAAATTGGGACTATTCTGAAAATTTCTTCATGGCCACCCCATTCTGGGTTAGATTCCCTGGCTTGCCCCTCGAATACTGGAATGAGGAATTCATTCAGAGTTTGGTTTCCACCTTTGTGGGAGAACTCCTTTCGGTTGACTCTATGATGACAACCAAGTCTCATCTAGTTTTTGCAAGGATTTGTGTCAATATATGCCTATTTGACAACCTTCCTTCATTTATTAATATTAACTCTAAACTAGGCATATGGAAGCAAGAAGTGGTCTTTGAATCCCTACCCTTTGCCTATTTTGTGTGTCACAAAATGGGTCGCTGGGCTAAGAACTATCCAAAGAAAGTTAAAAAGGATACTAAGATTGTGGATCTAGACACAAAACCTCATAAGGAGACCAGACACGTTTGGAAGGAGATTAAGCCTCCTTTTGCAGCTGAAGGTGATAGTGCCAACAAGGTAGAGTCAGATTTTGTGGGAGGTCAACAATATATGGTAGATTCAAATGATCCACCTGATCTGGAGGAAGGGGAATTTGTTAAATTGGTTTCCCATGTCTTTGACTCTTTGGTGAATAGCTCTCCTCTGGAGCCTGCTCCTAGAAACAAAAACTCCTAGATCCCTTCTAATGCTGGATCTTTGGGTTTTTAGATGAACGACTTAGTGCATGTGGAGGTTTTCTTCCCTATGCAGGTTGATGAAATGATCAATGCAGAAAGCTCCCTGCATGTTGCTCAAAAGTATAGTGATGTGATTGGGGATTTTCCCTCGCCCAAAAATCATGAAAATTCTAATGAAGAAGACTTCTCCTCTATCCTTGACACCCATGCTGGGAGTGGTGATGAGGACCCTACAAATCGTGATGGCCTTGATCTCATGGATTATTGGAATGGTGATCCATGGACCACTCAAATGGGGAAGAAATAGAAAAAATAGTAGAAAAAGCTTACTACTCTTGGTTCTAACGGTTTAGTTACCCGTAGTAAAAAATATGTGGGATTTAAGATTCTTAAGGTGGATGTTGGATCTCAGAAAAAGACCCAAGTAATATTTTCAAACAAAGAGATTAGAGAAAGAGAAAGCAAGAAGGATATTATGGATGGCAAGCAGTTGACCATCTAGGGAGTTTGTACCCCGGTTAAGAAATGAAAGTCATCTCGTGGAATATCAGGGGGTTGAATGCCTCCCACAAGTAGGATATGCTTAGAAATTTGGTTAGAGATCACAAACCTGATATCATTCTTGTTCAGGAGACCAATATGGTGAAAGAAAAGGTAGAGAAAATTAGAATTTTAAAAAATGGAGGCGTTGCCGGATCTAGCTCTGATGGGGCCTAGGGTGGTATTGTTGTCTTTTGGAACAAGAATAATATCAGAGGTGAAGTTTTAGAAGTTAATCTAAATTTCTTGAGCATCAAATTTGTCCACCTCAAATCTAATTTTGAATGGGTTACTACTAATATTTATGCTCCTAATACTAAAACTGGTAGGGCCAAGTATTGTAAGATGGTTGAGAATCAAAGACTCTCTTTCTGGGATTCTCCTTGGTTGGTTATGGGTGATTTCAACTATCCTTTGAAAGATAATGAGAAGTTTGGAGGGGTTGATAGATAGAGTCAACTGGATGGTAGAGTTGAGCTCATGGAGTTTGTTAATAGAGAGGTTCTCTTTGATGTTGATCTCCAGGGGGTTAATTACACTTGGTCTAATAGAACAGTTGGTTTGGATCTCATCCAGGTCTGCTTGGATCATGCTCTGATCTTTGGGTGTTGGTTCAACATTTTTGGCTTCTCTTTGTCCTCTCTTGTGAAGATTGGGTATGATCATTTCCCTATCTCTTTTGTTTCTAATTCAATTCAGACTAATGGTAATCTCCCCTTTAGATTTGAGAAACTATGGATTGATCACCCAGAGATTAAGCAGGTGATTAAGGGGGGGGGAATGTTAACATTTGGGGAAATGATATGTTTAGGGTGTCTAAAAAGCTCCAGCATATCAAACAAAATATAAAATCTTGGAGTAAGGAAGTGTTTGGTGACATTTTAAAACAAATCTTGAGCTGAAAAGGGAGCTTGACGATATTCAAGAGACTATCCAATAGATAAGCATGTCTCAATATCTTAAGGAGAGGGAAGAGACTCTTTTAACTAAAACTCATAATATCATTTCCAAAGAGGAAGAGTACTGGAGACGACGGTCAAGATCGATATGGTTGAAATCTAGAGATAAGAACACCAGGTTCTTCCATATGTCTTCTTCTAAACATAGGGCTTCAAACAAAATTTTGAGACACAGGTTGGATTCTGGTGTGGTTAGTAATGATAAGGACATTTCTTTGGCTATGGTTGACTTCTTCTCTTCCCTTTTATCTAAAGGGAATGAGCTTTACTTGGATGACCAAGCCTTTCTTCTTGAGGCTATCCCATCCATCTTGGATGATGTTACTAATAAGAAGCTTACTACTATTCCCTCCTCAGAGGAAATCAATCTTGCTATGTTCTCCTTTGAGGGTGATAAATCCCTGGGCCCGGATGGGTTTCCTCTATTTTTTTCTAGAAATTATGGCACATTGTGGGCCTAGAAATTTGCAATGATGTGAAGGAATTCTTTGGATCAAGAACTATTCTTAAAGAAATTAATGCTACATTCATTGTCTTGATTCCCAAAAATCTTGGAGCTGACTCTGTTGATTCCTTTAGGCCGATCAGTTTATGTAATTTCGTGTATAAAAAAATTTCCAAGGTTCTCACCCTCAGATTGGTGGCTTTACTCCCCACTATCATTTCCCCCAGCAGAGTGGTTTTGTCCCTGGCAGGTAAATCCTTTATTCCATTATAAAGGTGCATGAGGTTATTCATACTACTCATTCCTCTTCCAACTATGGTTTTCTATTGAAACTCAACCTCTTGATAGCCTATGACTGGGTGGATTGGGATTTTTTAATCAAGGTTCTTCGTTCCTTTGTCTTATGTGATAAAATCTTGTAGATGGTTTTCCAACTCATCAATACTTCTTCGGCCTTGGTTATTGTGAATGATTCTTCCTCCAGATTCTTCGAGCCTTCCAGGGGGCTCCATTAGGGTGATCCCTTGTCCCCTATTCTCTTTTCCATCCTAGCAAAATGTCTTGGTTTCTTTTTTTAGAGAATGGTGACTAATGGATCCATCAAGGGTCTCACTCCTTCTTATAGGCCTTTCTCCCATGACCAATTCATTGAAGAAACTATTATCATGGGCTCTTCGACCATCCAAGAGGCCAAAATGATTAAACAAGCTCTTTCCAATTACTCTCAGGCTACTGTTCATATTTTTAATTGGAACAAGAGCTCTCTATTTTTTATTAATATGTCAGTGGAAAGACATATTAGAATTTCCAGAATTATTGGCTATGAAATTGGTGCTATGCCTACCACTTACCTCGGTCTTCCTTTGGGCTTAAAACCTCCCGAATCTTTTTGGGCTAGTATTTTGGATAGATTCAATAGGAAATTACCTAGATGGAAAGGAGCTCTTCTTAGTCAAGTGGGTAAACTCCAACTCTTGAATGCCTCTCTGTAGAGCCTCCCTATCTATGCTCTTAGTTTGTTTAAGATCCCTGGCAAATTTGCTGACATTATTGAGAAGATCCAATGAAATTTTCTCTTGTCAAGGGAGGAAGAAAGAAATATATTGACTTTAATTTCTTGGGACAAGGTGTGTGCTTCAAAGAAGTGGGGAGGTTTGGGGATCCGCCCATTAAAAGTTACCAATCAGGTGCTTCTAGTTAAGAAACTTTGGAGGATCTTTGGTGAGAAAAAAGAGTGGAATGAGATCATCCACAATAAATATCTCTACTCTTTCCCTCATATTTTGGATTTTTTTATGTCTAATGTGAAAGTACAAGGTTCTTTTATTTGGAATTGCATCCAGCAAGCTAAGGAGAGAAACTTAAAGGGAGCTAGGTGGTATTTCAGTAATGGTAGAAGAATTAAATTCTGGGAAGACTACTAGCTCAAAGATTTTCTTTTGAACTTTGTTCCTTCCTTCCAACCTTTTATTGAATTCTATTTACAAATATTTGGTCCGTGGGTTAGAGACTACTAGGAGAGCTAGTCTTGGATTTATCTCTTTGGTATTGATATCGCTCTCAAATCTCTGATGTTGGATTTGAATGTGTGGAAAGTTGACACTAACAGGGCAAATGATTTGATTTGTTGAATTCTCCCTTTTGGTATCTTTTCCATTGCCTCTACCTCTGAGATTTTATTTTGAACTCTATTCCTTCCTTCCATCCTTTTATTGAATTCTATTTACAAATATTTGGTCCATGGGTTAGATACTATTGGGAGAGCCATTCTTGGATTGATCTCTCTGCTGTTGATATCGCTCTCAGATCTCTGATGTTGGATTTGAATGTGTGGAAAGTTGACACTAATAGGGCGGATGATTTGATTTGGTGAATTTTCCCTTTTGGTATCTTTTCCATTGCCTCTACCTCTGAGATTTTGTTGAAGAATCCAGATCCCATTCCCTTTTGTGCCTAGGTTTGGGATAAAAGGTTAGTTCCTAAAATTAATATTTTCTTTTGGCTAGTTTTACAGAATAAGATACTTACTATTGATAATCTCAAAAAGAGAGGAATGATTTTGCCTAATAGATGCTCTATGTAAGAATGTTGAGGAGTCAGTTTACCATTTGGCTATCAAATGTCAGTACTCCTAGGAAGTATGGTGTCTTATTTTGCAATGCTAGAAGTTATGCTGGTCTTTCCCAGATAATATGGAGAATTTCTTCAACCAATGGAGAAATGTTGAGGTCCCTATGGAAAAATTATTGTGGAACATCATTGCCCCTCATTTCATCTAGAAACTATGGTGAGAACATAATGACAAAGTGTTTAGAGATACGACCCTTCCTCCGGTGGTGATTGCCAAAAATATTAAGAGAAGTATCAAGGAAAATTGTTCTACCACGATTGGTACTAAGCTACATTTTTATGTTGGAGTTAATTATGTGGTCACCAAAGTGAACTCCTCTTCCCAAGGGGAGAATGCCACCTGGCTTTCCCCCCCTCCTAGATGGATCAAAGCCAATTTTGATGGAGCGAGGAAGGGTAACCCGGGTCCTTTTGGCTATGGTGGGATTATTCAAGATGACATGGCTAACTATCTTCCTGTCGTGGCATTCCCTATTGGTATACAAAAAAATCATGTGGCGGAGGCTATGGCTCTTCTTGAAACTTTAAAAATTATAAAAAAGGACATGTCGTCGAACTTGTGGATTGAAGGTGATTCCATGAATATTGTAAATTGTATTAAAGGCATGACCAAGCCATCATGGTTTATTAAAGTTATTATTGAGGAGGCTCAGATTATCATTAACTCCTTTATGCACGTGATTATTTCTCATAACTTAAGGGAGGCTAATAATATAGCAGATGTGTTGGCGAACATCACTATTAGGGCTAAGGACATCTTGACTTGGCATGGAGGAAAGGATTTGACCATCAATTTGAAGGCCAAGTTGGCCTTTGATAGGACTCACAACAAAAAAGTATATTTGGAATATCTTAGAAATCTATGATGAAAAGACATAAGTTAATTAAAGCAGTTATAAGGGTTATAAAAAGTCACCATTTTCTTGAGTTAAATGAGAGAAGACACGTGTTTAATAGCCTGGTCTTCAATTTGAATGTGGCCATTGTTTTTTATCTTTTCTTAGTCTTTGTAGTTTCTCTTGAGAGTCTCTTCTCTGAGTGCATTTGCGTGGAGGGCGCAGGGAGTCGAAGGATTGTAAAAAATGGAAGAATATGACTGAGGTCTGCAATAAGCTCTGAAAGAGAAGTCTTACCACATACATGGAACTCCTTCATGAGTTTAAAGTTGATGTTATGATGACTTTTGTTGAGAGCTGGAAGGATGATATTGTGACCATAGGGGGAATGGCTATTAAAATCACAAAGGAGCTTATCGTGCAGGTGTCTAGGTTGAACATCAAGGGCATAAAGTTCTATAGAGATAAAAAGATCTCCAACAAGCTATCCAAAATTTCCCTAAAGAAAAGGTAGAGGCCGAATGCCTAGTGAAGGACTCTAGTGGCTGTTATGATGTGGATGCCTTCAAGTAAATCTGGGTGAAGGTTATGACTGCTATCATGGAGTATATCGCTATGGATGGTAGGTATAAGCATTCTCACTCCTATCACTTCATGTTGCTCTTTCATTTTAGACACAAGGTTAGAATTTCTCTCCCATTTTTTCTGCTGCAGTCCCTTTACCATAGTAATTATTGATCATAGGAAAAAAGGGAGCAATCTCATTCTGCATGAGGGCCTTACTCTTTTAATTGTGGATCATATTAAGAAAATTGTTGTTAGTAACCCTATTATCTCCTTGCCTAGGGTCTCTGGTTCTGCCAAGGCCTTGGGTAAATGTATTAGGGAGGGTGAGGGAAAAGAAGAGATGTGTATTGGTAAAAAATTAAAATTGGACAAGAAGGCTGGCATGGAAATAGATTCTGATGGTGAGAGTGTTGAGGGTTATGCAGCTACTGATAATTCTCCTCTTACCTAGTCTGATGAGGTAAGAAAAGAGTCCCTTTCATTTTTGGTTAGTGCTTCTGGTAACGATAAGGACATGGAAGAGTATGCCTCTATAGCCAAGGAAAAAATTGATGACCCTATTGCTATGTAAAATGAGGTGGATGTGGGTGGCCAGAAGATTCCCATTCTAGTCAATTATGATATCTCTGAGGAACATGATGTTCTATCTCCCCAAAGTTGGAAGTGGTTATGGAGGTGTAGTCAGATAGGAAGGAGGACAATGATACTCCCATTTTAGAGTTAGATGAGAAGGGGTAATTTCCCTTCCAGCTCCAGGAACATTCCCTTTGTGAAAACGGTGGATATCAAGGAGTGAAATGTTCAACTCCTTAAAGAGGACATGGATGACAAGATTGACCCCCCTTTGGGGTCCTTTAACTATGAAGGTGATGTCGATGTATTCATTTCACCTTATAAAATGGGTCTTCTAAGAAATTAAAAGCCTCAACCTCAAATTTTGTTCACTCTATACCAAGGTTGATCTTCTTTAGGGGAATCTGGTCACTAGATCAAAGGGAATGGATGTCCGAAAGGTCAATGACGATGGAAAAAAACATGAAGGAGATGTGGGATAAAATGAAAACCTAGAGAATACCATTAAGAAGCATATGCTTGATAACAACCTGTTTATGGGTTCTTCTATGGAGTGCTTCATGACTATCAAGGTGGAGCTGGATGTTGGGTCTCTGACTATGAAGCTCGAAGATGATAAAGAAGATGTGGGAGATGCTATTCCTAGTAAGCGCACTTGGTCGACAAAAAGGAAGAAGATTGAAGATAGGATCCTAGAGCTCTCTGATTTCAATGTGGCCATCAAGAAGGTTTTTGAGGCCAAGAAAGAGGCAGAGGGAAACCTTTTGGAGTTCGCCTAGGTCCTCTTGTTCCCCTGTTCATGTGTTGTTTTAGTTTTAGGGGTTTTTGTTGCTGGGTGTTATTTTTGGGTTCTAGTTTTTTTGTTTTTGTGCTGGTTCTAGGTTGTGCAGACTGGTTTCCAGCTCTTTTTCAGTTTAGTGGGCTTAACGCTTATGCCTTTTTTGTAAGCTTTGTAAGAGCTTTCGGGTCCCCATAAAACCTATTTTTACCAGAATTCAAAAACTTAGTCTAAACTTTATCAAATTGAATTTTTATTTTATTTTTATTGTAGTAGGAAAATCATAGAATATGACACTGGGTTTGGATTTCAAAAATCTTATATAGTTTGAAAGTTATGGCTATTTTTCAATAAGTCTATCAATCAAGACTAGAAACATAACAAGTAGGTGTATGTTTGACCACATTAAACAAAATCAAATGATCATATATTTTTATAAGATTCTAGATAAAAGTAGTAGACTCATGTACATATGTGATGTATATTTTTTTGTATTTTTTTCCAAGTAAATAATTAATTATGATTTTTCTGCTACAAATTTTCTTCAATATAAAAACTCTCATGTTCAACCACCTTAACTTAGAGTAAACTTCATCAAATTGAAAGAATTTATTATTATTATTGAATTAGGCAAAGCGTAGAATCCGATGTAAATTTCATATTTCAAAAATCTTATATTGTTTGAAATTTATAGTTGATTTTCAAAGAGTCTATCAATCAGGACTTCTTTTTCACATCGTCACTTTTTGGCATACCATGATCCCGCACATACCCAAATATTTGTTTCCTTCTTTTTGTCTTCTCTTTTTAAATAAATATAACCAAAAGGAACATGTAGAAAATGTAGAAGTAACGGTGTAGAAGGTAGTAAGTGGATTGAATGAAAGGCCATCAATAATTGTATACATATCTTCAAGTGAAATGACCATGATCATAATAGTAGAATGGATAGAAATGTGGATGTATAAAAGACTCTAAGTGAATGTGAAATAGTAGAAATGATAGAATCATAGATACTGTAACTAAAAAGATGAATGAAATGATAGAAAGAACCAAAAAAATATGGCGATGTGTGAAACCAACAAGGATTTGGAATCAAAATAATTTAAAGGAAATACTAGAATGGATAAATACGTGCAAATGAATTCAACATCAATGGAAATAGGAAAATAACATTAACCAGTAGTAAAAATGAACATACATAGCTAAATAGCTTCAATTCTTTCTGCATTGCACTCTGCATTCTTTTTGTTATATGTTGGGTGTTGAATGGGTTGAATGAGATGTTTGAAGTCTACTTGCCTTTACTTTGAGCAGTCTTATATAATTTTGAAATTTAAATTTCAAGATTTACTTGCAAGAATTCATTTGATGAAAACTTTCAACTGAGATTTGATGGGTCTTTAATGGTTATTAGTGCCCTTACAAAAGTTTTTTTTAATTTTTTAGATGGTTTATTGTTGAACTAATCACATCTTGTGTGCTTAATGAGGAATGGTATGCCAAATAAAGAGTAAATGATATTTCAATGCAAAAATACACAAGATGTTCACAAGATGTAATATATGCATCTTAATATACATAAGAAACTATCACAACTTAAAAAATAAACTTGTTATAATCCTTACACCACTAATCAAAAAAATATTCATTGAAAGACCACACATATATTCACCAAGATCATACCAAATCAAGAAAGAATGAGAGAATCATTCTTTCATCATAAAGCGGCTCAAATTCTTATTCGTCTAAATGCTAAATCTTCCTTTCATTGGTTATTTTCAAGAATATTCAATCACTTTCTACCTGCACCAAACAAAGACTTCATAAGAATCAAGTGAACTATTGTACAAAATCTCATACAAGTTGGTAATAGTAAAATGGTCCCCAGAGTTTGTCATTTCTAAGTTATTGAATCGCTTTATTATTTTTTGTTTCAGTTCTAATAACCAATGGATAGGTGATGAAATAGATGGATGTGATGCATTCAATCATCTTGCACTGATATGTTGTATTAACATTCATTAATTCAACATAATTAGGTGGTGCACTCTATATATGAAATGCCTTTAGCGTAAAAATTAAGCGTCTTTTTATTATAAATAAATAAATAATTACTAAAGGTAAAATATTTCTATGATAATAGTTTAAAGTATAATTTTAAAATCATGGAATCTTTAATAATATAAATGTGAAATATTTTGTTATATTTAAATAAATACATAAACTTACAAAAAAAAAATTGTTGAAAGTTTGACATTGGGGATGAAAGTGGAACTATTGGTTAGTAAACATTAGCTTAATTGAAAATAATATTCTATCTTTTTATTCGTCGGATTCATGTCTTCCTTGATTTAAATATTTCATCATTGGAGCAAAAGCTAAGTAGATTACTAGTGTATACACAAATATTAATAATAGATAATTAAAAGTCTACTTAGTGAAAATAAATATTAAAAGAAAAATAAAATAAAAATCTCTTCATAATAGAGGATTAAAATAACATTAAAAATGGAAAAATATAATGGTATGGTGGATGTATGACCAGAAATGGAACTTCCCTTAAAACCCCTATGATCAAAGTTATGGGAAGATGTCATTAATTTTATTATTAATCCACAAGATGAGCCACATAAAATCACATGAAAAAAATATTTAAACTAGAGAAGATTTTGTGGAGCTAGAGATTTGTTATTATGTATAATTGTTGAAAATGAGTCACATGATCCAAGAATCATGTAAATCCAAATAAACAATTTATAAGAAGATTTAGAATAAATTTCTAAATTTTCATTGATGACAAAATATCTCCAACGCATAATTTTACAAAAATAGTAAGTCTACTCTCTTATATAGGTAAGAAATAAGCTATTGATATACTGTCAAATATTTCTCTTTTGACTACTTTGTAAATGTTGATGTCATAATTCTATTTCTGATTCCAATTATACTAAAGTTATTTCTCTTTTGACTACTTTGTAAATTTTGATGTCATAATTCTATTTTTCATTCCAAATATATTAAATTTTCTTGATCAAGCATACATTTATTTAAATAGAAGTGTTTAGTAATTATTTCCATAAACTATTTTTTTTTAAAAAATTTTAAAATAGTTTTTTAATTTAACAATTGACCTTTTTTTTAATAAAAAAACAATAATAATTTCTTATTATTTATAATATATATGATTTATAGTGATTGATGTAAGAGTTGATGAAACAACCATAACTGTCAATGATCATCTACAATAAAAAACACCTATCACACAAAAGAGATCAAGCAAAGATAATATGATCTAGAACAACCCTAAAATTCAGTATTGATTTCACAATGACGAATTGGAATATTGTTACGATTAATGAATGCGTTTCTTTTAGGAAGAAAGATATGTATAAATCCTAAATTTAGAAGATTTAACACACTGCAACCTAGGAGCTAAATTAAGCTCAACTACAACTAAGGAAAATAAACCTCTATTTGAAATAAAGAAGCTAAGCTTATCTTAAGTGAAAAAGTAATTAAATTACCTAATTAATAAATAATTATATAATGTGTCCTAATTACTCTAACGTCCCCCTCACCCTCGCCCCAAGATAAAATTAGAGATAAGCCATAAGCTAATGATGCAATAATATATCTTGAATGAGTCCTATCAATGAAGGCCTAATTAGGTTTTCATTTATAAACTAAGGCAAAGTAATGCAACTCAAACTAATGAGGTATCTCTAAATGGAGAAAAGGAGAAAAACCACATGGGAAAATACCCCTCTCTGAAAGAAAGTGATGCAATGAAAGAAAAATACATGTGAGAAGCATGAAGGGCAAGATTAATTTGGTACCAAAATATTCCCAAAAATAACCAAGGATTAATCTGTAATAAAGGATTCTACAAACAAGGATGATATATGTATATAAGATACAAATCCCAAGTAGATGTATCTATTAGAATAGTTTCCTATCGTATTAAATAAATTAGGGATTTGCGCAAGTTAATGATGCAATATGATAAAAAAATAAAAGATGATGAAAATGATTGATATTTTGCCTTAATCTGAGGAGAAGGAACTGAGATACAAGTCTCTAATCCATCAAAGCATGTAATATCTTCTATTAAATCAAGAATTTCAATAGTAACATGATCCTAAGGTATACAATATACATATACAAGAGGAATAAAATAATTTTCTACAAGATCATCTAGAAAATGAGAGAGTTGAGGGTCTCCAAAAATATCCTACTGAAAATTCCAAAGTGTGTTGGAACATTAAATGTCAAATAAAGAACACATTGTGTCATTATTAACTCTATTCAAAAGAAATCTTACAACATGGCCATTAGTGACCCTCCAAACAATCCTACCCTTCCTTGTAGTTGGTGTAGGGAGGTGTCCATAAAAATATGGAAAATAGTTAAGCCACCTAAGATTTATCAAGTTTCCATGTCACAAAGACTCATAGTTTTCCTTTGTCAAGTTACTAAGAGAAGGATGAACCAAAATATCCATGCCACCTCCTCAAATGAGATAATGAGACTCAAAGAATCTCAGAACATGTGGAGCACATCAAATAAAACCCTTTATAGAAAAATCATGAATTTTTTCTAAAAGATCTATATCGTTCATGCCAAGATCTTTCCAATGATGTATGTGTTACAAATAGCGGTTTTCATTGAACCAAAAGATCGACCTATTAATGCTTGATACAACCACTAGACTTATAGAAGACATTGGAGGATGTTAAATCATGTTAAAAACACCATTGTGATGGAAATGTAAAGGGGAGTAAGAGAAAAATTAGTGTTTCTCACCATTGTAAAAATCCCCCACAACGCAAGCATGTGGTTTGAACCTGTGACCTAGCTCTGATACCACTTGTTACAACTAGTGGTTATCATTGAATCAGAAGAGCGACCTGTTAATGCCTAATAAAACCACTTGACTTATAGAAGACAATGGAGGCTATTAAACCATGTCATGAAACACCAGTATGATGGCAATGCCAAGGAGACCAAGGGTGCAATAAGTCTTTCTCACCATTGTAACAATATGGAAGTAAAAAAGTAGAGTCTATTTGCATAGGTTATGGCGCTAGAAGAAAAAAACTAAAGCTTGACTTCAAAGTCTTGGTATGGAAAATTGATGAAAGATACGATAAAACTAACACCATGAGTAGATCAAAATTGGAAACAATTTTCCAAAAATATCTCATTTGTGTAATTTTGATATTCTATGCTAAAGTTATGAGAAAATAATATGCTCTAATCCTCCCATCACAAAATATTCTTAGGGTATTTTCCTTTCCAAATTATTATTCCTTCATTAGGATATTCTCTAAGCTACCAAGATATTTTTCTTCCATGTTGGAATATTCTCCCACCTTCACTAAATTTGGTGTGGCTTGATAGTAGTGATGCTACTTGTGGTGGCAATGCTAAAAGTTTCCAATAACTTGTGGTGGATGACAACACTCAATTGAGGCATGTACTTGCATGTATAGGTCTATATGGACCTAGACATTACTTAGATTGTACTTTATTTTTCCTTTTTTTTTTTGTTTTTTAAATCCATAAAAATTAATATTTTTGAAACTATGTTAATTTTTGTGGCCTCCTACACAATTGTTTGATTATTGTGCACTGATGGTATGCTATATTTGCATAAATATGTCCCCATGTGGGTTTTTAGGGATCTATATGAATCCATTTTTTTTGTTCCCATACCAAAAAATTTCCCCAAATTTGATGATGAATAGAAAAGACAATTTGATTATTGACTCATAGGTGTTTTTTCCTCTTGAATGCAATGATGATATTTGTTTTGTGCCAAAGCTCTTATATTTTTTAGCTAACATTAGATTTTACCTTAATTTTGAGCCCCATAGCCAATTTGAATCAAATTTTCAAATACTTATATTTTTATGAAATGATAGTCAATCTTAGGATTTTTATGTTTTTAAGACAATGGAAACCTCCATTTGACCCCATTATACACAAAAAATTGACCCATGTTTAGATTCCTCAAGCACACATACATGAACTTGTCAAATTTGGGGCTTTTATGCTATGTAAGAAAAAATATAACACTTTGATGCCAAGTAGAAGTTGATGAAATGAAAAAAGATCCAAGAATCATCTCAAAGAAAAATACCTATCTTATAGAAAAGATCAAGAAAATATAATATGCTCTATAACAACCCTATAATTTTTTATTGATCTCATAATGATGAAAGGGATTATCATTACAATGAATACATGAATTTGTTTATAGAAATAAAGAGGTTCCCTAATCGTGAATTTAGAAGAACCAAAGTAACAAAAAGTAGGAGCTAAGTTATGCTCAACTCTAGTTGAGCTAAAGCTATAAAAGTAAACTCTAGTTAAAATATTGCACATCTGTTTAGCTTAAGTGAAAAAATAATTAATGGACCTAATTACTATAATTATATAATATGTCCTAATTACTCAAACAATTGCTAAGCTCATTTATCAGATTGGCTTTTTATTTTATTGTATTTATTTTGAGCTACTACATAAGGTAAATTTAAATTATAAACATAATATCATAAAAAATCAATTAATTCAAATTGGATAGCATTCTCTAAAAAATAAGAGAAAATATTTGATTGATTCTTGAAAGGATAGTAAAAATTACATGCAATATTTTTCTGGGATACACTGTGTTTGTTTATTTACTCAAAATTTTGAATCACAACCAATGACTCATCATCAAGCATGCTAATGATGAATCAGAATTGGGTGCGATTCTAAACATCGATAAAAAATAAAAAATAAAAAACAATGTATCCTAGATAGACATTGCATCTAAGTCTATGGACTATGAAAAATTAATTCCTTCAAGGATAGTAAAAAAAAATAAAGGGGTCATTTTCATAAATAATTTTTGTTAAAGATAAATTATCTCAGTCATAACTATTCAAATATTAATATTAAAATCATAGAAATTTTATTAATTCATTCATGAAATATTTTATTATACTTATAATAAATACATAAACTTTTAAAAAGGTTACAATTGTTAAAATTTTGACATTACAGATGAAAGTGAAACCATTGGTGAATAACCATTAGCTTATTGAAAGCAATATTTTATTTTTATTGGTAGGAGTCATCTCTTCATGTAGATTAAATATTAATAATAGATAACTAAATGTGTATTTTCTAAAAAGTAATTAAAAGAATAATCTATTGAACTTCTCTCCATAATAAATGGTTAATATTTTAATTTTATTTTTGGAAGGTGAAATATGATGGTATGATGAATATGTGTCCACCAATGGGACTTCCCCATGATTCAATAATACTATGAATCCAAATAAATAGTTTATAGAAATATTTCCAATAAATTTATAAAGTATCATTGATGATACAATATCGCTAAGTAACAATGATTGCAAAATAGTAGCTCTATATTTTTATATAGGTAAGAGATAAGCTATTGATATGTTGCCATATATTTCACACTCGGATAGTTGTGAATTTATGTTATCATAATTCTATTTCTTATTCGTCATTATATCAATAATGATTTGTAGATATTTTGAATTTAAGACAATTGTTAAGTGACTTAACTAGTTATAGATATAAAAGGGTTGTGGGAAATCTGTAAGTTTCATTTTATTCCTAATGCTTACAAATCACTAAACATAGAGTACACCCTATGTGTCCTTTTGATTGGTATATTTTAGTTTTAAAAAATGACCTTTTAGGTTCTATTTAAATTTTTCAATATCATGCCAATTAAAATGTCTTGAATTGTTCACAAGAAAAATTAATAATAGGGTTACTAATCATTTTATATAATACTTATAACTAATATAAGAAGATAACTTAAATAGGGTATATGTCAGGGTAAATAAGTCCAACATACATTCTTTAGTTCCTTAATTGATGTGATGAGTACATATCCCCTGAGCATACCAAGTTGTAATAGGATGCTTTGTCTAAAATACATAGTGGCTTGACATCTCAAACTATTTAAAACTGACATGTTTGTTTTTTATTGTAGGAAAACAATAGGTTTTAAAGGGGACCCGAAACCCCGTACAAGCTAGATAAAAAGTTTAGCGTTAAAGGAAACTAAAAAGAAACAGGATTGGGGACCAGTCTGCCATAACCAAAACTAGCATAAAAACCAAAAAACCAAACTCCAGCAAAAAAAAAAAAAGACCAACACTAGGGACCAAAGGCACTAGAAAAACTTTGTGAGTTTTGTCAGCTTCCTGCTTCACCTCAAATATCTTCTTTATTACGGTGTGGAAATCATAGAGCTCTTGTGATTCTTTCTTGAATCTTTCTCCTTTTTACAGACCTGGTACATTTTCCCACTTCTTCCTCTTCCAATTCCTGTGTACTCTCATCAAGTCTCTTGTTGGGGGAGCCAACATCCAGATCTACTTTAATGGTCATAAAGAAGTCCATGGCCGAACCCATAAACTTATTGTTGTCATGTATGTGTTTTTTCATGGCATTCTCCATCGTTTCGATTCTAGCTTTCATTTCCTGCACTTTTTTATCCCCGTCAATGTTCATGTTGCCATCTGCTATTTTCAAACCAGACTCCAGCTTATCCTACAGGGAATCCACCTTAGTGCAAATGGAGCGATACTTCAAATTTAAATTCTTGATTTCCTAATAAACCCATTTCAGTAAGCGAAAAGAATACATTGAAGAAACCTTACCAATTTGGAGAAACCCAAAGGGGGGATCTATTTTATCATCCATGTCTTCCTTAACTTGTTGAACATTTTGTTCCTGCATATCCACCATTTTAATGAAAGGAATGTTTTGAGAATTATCAGGAGCATTCACTTTCTTCGCACCAGGTGAAGCCATCTCCGTATTAGGTGAAGTTTTCTCTGCATTCATGGCATCCTTCTAAATATCTGACCCAACCTCCATGATCACTTCCAGTTTAGGGGAGATGGGCACATCGTGATCTTTTGAACTATCGTAGTCCACTAAAATGGGCACCTGTTGACCACCAACATCCTCCTCACTCTTATCATCCTCGTTGTTACTCTTGATTCCAGAGGTGTTACCCATCTCCATAGTACTAGTAGCCTCCTCTTCAGTGTTATCATTTTCCCCTGAAGCTGTATTCAAAATTGAGGTTGAAGAATGACTATCTTCCTTAGTCAAATCGGCCATGTAATCATAACCTTCAGCACTATCAGTAGAGGTGTCCATTTCCATACCAACCTCCTTATCCTTTCTTAAATTTTTACCTGAAGGACTCTCCTCTTTAGCAACCATCTCCCTAATTATTTTCTTATCCGAGCAAGAGGTTTTGGGCGAAGAAATGATAGGGCTAGCACTAGAAGTCTTCTTAATATGTTCAACAATTAGAAGAATCAACCCTTCATGAAGATTGGGTTTCTTCTCCTTCTTCCTATGCTAGGAAATACTAAGATAGAGGGACTATAGAATATAGTAAGGTAAGGAAACCCTAATTTTATGACGAAAATGATAGATAAAGACAAAATGGTAGGAATGGGCATGTTTGAACCTACCGTCTAGAGTAACATATTCCATAATTACCATCATAATCATCGCCTAGATTTCTTTGAATGCAACAACATCATAGCACCCGCTAGACTCTTTCACCAGACTTTTCTTTTCTTCCTTGCTTTTGGGGAAGCGACGAATGGCCTTTTGTGAAACTTTCTTGTCATGGTAAAATTTGATGCCATTGTTATTAAGCCTAGACACCTCAGCAATGAGTTCATCTGTAATATTCACAGTGATACCAGAAATAGTGACCACCCCATCTTTCCAGGAATCAGTGAACAACTTCATGGCACTATCTTTAGTCCCATGCAACTATTCCATGTAGGTGGTAAGACCCCCCTTAGTGAGAATATCCCAGACCTCCAGTATATTTTTCCATTTCACATAATCCTTAGGCTCTCTATGATTAAGCTCTCCACCCATGATCTCAAAGCTAACAATGAGAGTCGTAATAGCAGAGAAAAACCAAATGTTGAGGTAACAGGCAATTTTGAAGTTAACATAAGTTAACTCATGTCTGCAATTAGTTCTCTTGGGAAAGGCACCACTTTCCGTAATCATATTATCCTATTTCTCTAAAATATGTCTAATCATCATAACTTCTTGAGATACACCCAATCCACCATTTTTCTTTGAGACTTGTCAAAGGCCAAGTTTTCTTTCATATCAATAGTGAGATTTCTGCAACCGTGCCAAATCATGATATCCTTGGATTTAATCGCAAAGTTAGCTAGCTCATCAGTGGTACAATTCACTTCCCGATAAACATGAGATATAATTACTTGCTTAAAGGATCTAATGATAACCCTAGCTTCCTCGATTATCTCCTTAATGGACCATGATGGTTTAGTCATGTCACTGATGCATCTTAATATGTTCATTGAATCTCCCTCAATCCAAACATTCTGAGCCATATTATTCTTGACAATTTTAAGAGTTTTTAGAAGGGCCATGGCCTCCACCACGTGGTTGCTTTGCACCCCAATAGGCATCACCACCGCAGTAAGGAAATTAGCCATGTCATCGTGAATGAGACCACCACAACCCGCTGGACCCGGATTTCCCTTCGCAGCGCCATCAAAGTTTATTTTTATCCATCCTGGTGAAGGAGAAAGCCAAATGGCATTTTCCCTTTGATTTGAGTTTTTATTAGTAGTCCCACCACTCAAATCACCACCATTGAAGTCCAACATCCTACTAGTCGATAGTCTGTAGTTTTCCTTAATACTTCTCTTAATCTTCTCAGCAATCACCTTAGGTGGAAGTTCAATATTCCTGAAGTCTCTGTCATTGTGTTCTCTCCATAACCACCATATCACATGGGGAGCTATGATGTTCCACAAATACTGATCCATAGGGACCTCTACTTTTCTCTACTGCATATAGAAACTCTCGATATTGTTGGGAAAAAACTAGTTAATTTTCCATCATTGTAATAAAAGATTCCAAACTTCCCAAGAAAAGCAACAATCAATGGCAAGATGGAAGACCGATTCCTCAGCTTTTTTACACAAGAAGAATCTATTGCTGAAAATCATGCCCTATTTCTAGAGGTTGTCTATAGTAAGAATTTTATTCTGCAAAACCAGCCAGAAGAAAATATTAATTTTAGGATAAACTTTTATCCCACACCTAAGCCGAAAAAGGGAGAGGGTTCAGTTGTTTCAGTAAAAGCTCAAAACACAAAGCCATTGTGAAGATACTAGAAGGAAGAATACCCCAAAGCAACTCATCTTCTCTAGACTCCTTAACCTTCTAGATCATAAGATCCAGTATCAAAGGCTTAAGCGCTTCATCGACTAGGGAGAGGTCAATCCACGAGCCATCCTCTAGTAGTCCCTAACCCTGGCTCCAAATCTCTGAATGCACTGATTAATGAAAGGTTGAAAAGAAAAGACAGATCTAAGGGGACAACCTTTGAGACAACAATCCTCCCAAAACTGGATCCTTCTGCCATTGCCAAGAAACCACTTAGCCCCTTTAAAAGCCTCCTCCTTAGCATTCTGAATATTGTTCCAAATAAAAGAGCCTTGCACTTTCAAATCCATTTCCCAATATTTAGAAATATGGGACAATGAGAAGAGATATTTTTTATGGATAATTTCATTCCATTCTCTTTTTTCCCCAAAAATTATCCAAGTCTATTTGGCCAGTAGAGCCATATTGGTAATTCTTAGAGGGTGAATTCCCAGCCCCGCCCGCCCCCCCCCCCCCCCCCCCCCCCCCCCACTTTTTAGGAGTACAAACCTTGTCTAAGGCAACTAAAGCAAGTCTCTTTTTATCTTCCACTCCCGACCACAAGAAGTTTCTTTGGAATTTTTCAATAATATCAGCATGTTTACCAGGTATCTTAAAAAGACTAAGAGCATAAATAGGGAGGCTTTGCAAAGAGGCCTTTAAGAGCTGAAGTTTACCTACTTGACTAAGAAGTGCACTTTTCCAACCAGCCAATTTCATGTTAAATCTGTCAATAATACCATCCCAAAAGGAATCCAAAGGTTTGAGACCAAGAGGAAGGCCAAGATAGGTAGTAGGAAAAGAATCAATTCTGCATCATATGATTCTAGAAATTCTATACTGCCTGTCCTCAGGAGTGTTGATAAAAAGTAAAGAGCTCTTATCCCAGTTAATGGGTTGGCCTAAACCTAGAGAATGTGTAGAAAGAGCTTGTTTGATAGTCTTTGCTTCCTGGATTGGGGAGAAACCCATGATGATAGTGTCATCCACAAACTATTCATGAGAACAAGGATGAGAAGCCAAAGAATGGGAAAGCCCTTTGAACAGCCCATTGGAGACAATCTTATGAAGAAAATGCCCCAGACATTCAGCCAAGATAGAAAAAAGGATAGGAGAAAGAGGATCTCCCTTCCTAAGACCCTTGGAGGGTTTGAAAAATCTAGAAGGGCATCCATTGATCAGAATAGCAATAGTAGAAGTACTAACGAGCTGATAAATCAATTTGAGGAATTTTTCACCAAAACTGAAGGATCTCAACACCTTGATCAATAAGTCCCAGTCCACCCGATCATAAGCCTTCAAAAGATCCAATTTCAGAACAAAACCAAAGTTAAGAGAGACCTGAGTGGAGTGGATAACCTCATGAACCTTCATAATGGAATCAAGAATCTACCTGCTAGGAACAAAACCACTTTGCTGTGGAGAAATAATTTGAGGAAGAATAACCAGCAAACGAGAGGTTAAAACTTTGGATAAAATTTTGTACACAAAATTACACAAGCTAATCGGTCTGAAGGAATCCACTGAATCAGCTCCAGGATTCTTAGGAATCAGAGAAAGAAAGGTTGCATTAATCTCTTTAAGAAAAGATCTAGCTCCAAAGAATTCTTTAACAACATTACTGATATCCACACCAATAATATGCCAAAATTTTTGAAAGAAGAACATTGGGAACCCATCTAGACCTGAGGACTTATCACCTTCAAAAGAGAAGACAACAAACTTGACTTCATCTAGAGAAGGGAGAGCAATAAGAGCTTTGGTGGTAGTATCATTAACAATGGAAGGAATGGTTTCAAGAAGGTTATTTTGATTCCCCATGTCAAGATTCAAGTCTTTAGAAAGTAGAGAAGAAAAAAAATTAATCATAGCTTCATAAATATATTTATCATTGGTGATTTCCCCATCCTCCACTTTAAGTTTGGATATTCTATTAGTAGCTCTATGTTTTGAGGTAGATAAGTGAAACAATCTAGTGTTCTTATCCTCAGCTTTAAGCCAAATAGACTTGGATCTTTGTCTCCAGTATTCTTCCTCCTTGGAAATAATATTATGCATTTTGGCAAGGATGCTCTCCTCGTTATCCCTAAGCTCTACCATCAGCATATAATGTTGGATGGTTTTCTGAATAACGTCAAGATCCCTTTTGAGCTGAATTTTTTATTTAAAAATGTCACTAAAAAATTCTTTACTCCATGCCTTCACATTATGTTTAACACTGAGAAGTTTCTTAACCACTCTAAACATAGCAGTGCCCTGAATATTAACATTCCACCAATCTTTGATATGTTGATCCAGATTTGATGATCGACCCACATCTTTTCAAACCTGAAGGGGTGCGTGACCCTTCGTAGTAATTGAATCAGCACTAAAACATATCGGGAAGTGATCAGACCCAATCTTTGAAAGGGACGACAATGAACAACCAAAGTTTTCTAGCCATCACCCAGTGATTAGCACACGGTCCAACCTAACTTGGATGAGGTCTTGACCAATCCTTCTATTCGACCAAGTAAAATTGACCCCCTGAAGCTCCATATCAAAAAGGGCTTGATTATTAATAAATTCCATAAGCTCTATTCTACCATCAAGATGAATCTGATTATTCGCCCCACCAAACTTCTCATTGTCTTTTAATGGACAATTGAAGTCCCCAATAATCAACCAGGGAAGCTCCTGGAAGGATTTTCTGTGATTTTCAACATTTTTCTAGAATTGGGATCTACCAACTTTAGAGTTGGGGGCGTAAATAGTAGTAGCAACCCATTCAAAATCCATCTTAACATGAACAAAGTTAATGCTAAGGCAGTTCAGATTTTCCATGATCATAGTTCCTTGAATGTGATTCTGATTCCAAAAAACAACAACCCCTCCCAAAGCCCCTTCTGAGCTAAAGCCAACCATCCCATTATTTTTAAAAATTCTATTTTTTTCCACCTTCTCTTTGCCCATCTTAGTTTCTTGAACAAAAATTATGTCAGGATTGTGGTCTCTTACCAAATTCCTAAGAATGTCTTGCTTGTGAGGGGCATTCAGCCCTCTTATATTCCATGAAATGAGCTTCATTTCTTAACCGAAGTGCAGACTCCCTGGATAGTAAGTTGCTTACCATCTGTAATATCCTTGTTGCTTTCTCTTTCTCTGATCTCTTTGTTAGTATATCTACATTGAGTTTTTTTTTCTGAGATCCAACATCCGCTTTTAGCTTGGATCCCCCATCTATTTTACTTTGAGTGGTGACTCCCTTGGAGCCTGGTGTCATAGGTTTCTTCTCTTTCTTTTTTTGTTTCTTCCCTTTTTGAATAGTCCAGGGTCTATTCTCAGCAGAGGGCTCATCTCCAGCTACATGATCTTCATTGTTCCTTCCCGAAAGAGTATCAGGAATAGAAGAAGAGTCATCTTCATCAGATTTAACATCTTCAACAAGAACTCTATCAGCTGAGGGTCCTATCTGAGAAACATTTTCCAAAATAGGAACCAGCACCACCATTGGAACCGAGTCATCATCAGAAAGACCAGCACCCAAGAGATTCTCAGGAGATTCTGAAAAACTAGGAACCTGATGGTTACTCTTATTAGGGACAACATCCTTGTAGGAGATAGCAACCAAATCTGACACATGGGAAACTAGTTCAACCATTTCTCCCTCCTCCAACACTGGCATAGAATTAGAATCCACTTTCTCCACTGATTCTTCCTTTTTACTGCTGTTATCACCTTTAACTTCCTTCCATACTTGTCTAGTCATATTTTTAGGTTTAGAGTCTACTAGTAGAGAAACCTTAGGAGTTTTCTTTGGGTAGTGTTTGGCCCAATGACCCATTTTATGAAACACAAAATAGGTGAATGAGAGCGACTCAAAAATCACCTCCTATTTCCACTGACCCAATTTGGAGTTGATGTTGATAACTGAGGGGAGATTGTCAAACTGACCGATATTAACACAGATCCTAGCAAAAACAAGTCTAGACTTGGTTGTCCTCATAGGATCGACAGAAATGAGTTCTCCTCCAAAAGAGGAAGTTAAACCTTTGAAAACTCCCTCATTCAAATATTCTAGGGGAAGCCCAGGAGACCTAACCCAAATAGGGGTTGCCATAAAGAAATTATGAGAATAGTTCCAGTTGGGAACCCATTTGTGAAAAGCCACAGTTGTTCTACCAAACATCCAGGGACCACCACACAACACGTAGTCTTGATCTTCCTTATTTGAGAAAGAAAATGAGAGAAAGCCTTTTGGAAGTGCCACAATATCAACATGGCCTTTCAACGCCCATTTTTTCTTAACAAAAGATCTAACCACCTCAATATTAGGATGAGGGCCCAGAAACTTACCAACCAATGAGAACTCCATAGCTGAAATAGATTAATCCACCAGAGAATCTGGAATAAAAATAGCAACTTCTCCTTCTTGAAGAAATGCATTAACCGGTTCTTCAGAGGACGTATAGATTTCCTCCTTCCTCCCTCCCACTAGATCTGACCACTTTTTCGGACTATGAGGGTTGAATTCAATAATGACAGAGCCAAAGATGCCTTTTGACCCCACTTGTGGGTCCTTTGAAGAAGTAGCCTCAATGCTCAACACCTTAGAAGTGGGACAAGGCTCCTCTCCTAACACAGCTTCACACATAGGCAAAGCCCCATTTAACACTGCCTTCGAGGGGGTACCCATGATACCCCTACACGAGGAAGAATTCCCCTACCCCAACAAAGAAGGATCTGACACCCGTAATGCCAAATCCAGTACTGGCGAGGAAGGCATCCCTAGGACCATAGGCCCTTCAACAGTATGAGGGCTAGAGCTAGCACCTGCAGCCGCACCGCCATGGCCCTGCCTGCAGTTTGAAAATCTATTCCTGCTTGAATCCTCTCCTCTCTCACTTGAATCCTCTCCCATCCCGTTCTTCCAAAAAATATTTGACTTGGTTGTAAGCACTATAGGCAAGAAGCCCCACTATTTTACCAAGAGTGAAATTCAAACAACACTCAATTAAGAACCGCAATAGAGAGCGATCCTGTGGGGACTTGAACCTTGGTTGTAGGACCTATAGGAAAGAAGCCCCACCATTTCACCAAAGGGACAAGCCCCCGACATGTTTGTTGATTATGGATAAATAAATAATATTTTATTTAATTTATGGCATTTCATTTGTCATTTAAATTTATAATATTTTAATGGAACCCTTTTTATATTTTTTGATATTTGATTTTATTAATGATTGGACTATATAAATTAAGTTATATTACATTCAACTCCCTTTCTATGATTACATTCAAAAGATCATTGTTTTATTTACATTTTTATGGGACATCTTTCAATTCTTGTGAATAGTAATAAATCAATCTACATGTTCTTAACCACAATTAAGACAATATGTATCTTACTTCTTTCTTGATATTAATATTTAATAATGCTTTTAAGTAATACCTGTGTCAATGCATAGAGACAAATAAATATTTTTATGGCCACTGGTCTATTATTCAATATCAAAATTTTCTAGATTATGATTATGTGTAATTATGAACCTTAATCTAAGGTATAGTTTTTTATTCTTTTGATTCGTAATCTTTCATCTAGGTATTTATATGTCCTTCCAAACATATAAGACATATTTAGGAAAAGCAAAGGAGATTACCATGGATATGATAAGTTTTGAAATATACATTACTAAAATTACTTTTTTTTTGGAGTCAAGTGAGTAGGATATAAGAATACAAGGATGTTTTTAGAATAAATTATATCAATTAGAATATCCACATTTCTTTAAAAAATATAAAATAGAGATAGAGAAAAAAAATTTAAATATGTAGAAGGGATACTAAAACAAATCTTATATGAAAATAATCAAAGATGTATGCTTGCATGAAATTAAAAATGTAATTCAAAGACAACACAAAGATAATGTTAACTACATTTCTAATGCATCTACAAAAACTCATACCTACCAAATTCAAATTAAATTACTTATCAAAATTGATTTCTAAAATATGATATGCTCAAAATTGATATCTATTATACAATATTGGTTTTCATCAATTTCAAGCTTAATTCAAATATGATAAGTAGGAGATATTTTCCACTGCAAGTAAAATTGTGATGTTGAATTCAAAATTCAACTATGTAGTTTTTTGAGTCAAACTCATTAACCCATATTTCATGGAGTAGCAGTCCACATGAACCCATCTCTCACGAGATTGAATGGAATATTTAATACTCATTGCATCTAGGTGATGCTCACAAAGCTGAAGTACTAGGACTTCTCGAGAGGTCACCCATCCTAGTACTACTCGAGCTCAAGTGCGCTTAACTATAGAGTTTCATCCATGGTAAAACTCACTCTACTTGGAACCCCATTTGCAAAACCTTCAACAAGTGGCGGACCTTATGAACCATTCATTTGAAAGCCCCTTAAGCTCATGAATTGATAAGTATGAGACATTTTCCACAACAAGTCAAAATGTGATATTGCTATCAGGATTCAAGTGTGTAGTTTTTTGAGACAAACTCATTTACCCATCTTTCATGAGTAGTGGTTCACATGAACCCATCTCTTATGAGAATGAATGGAACACGTAGTACTCATTGCATCTAGGTGATGCTCACAGAGGTGAATAACTAGGACATTTCAGGAGGTCCCCCAACCCAATAGTACTCTAGCTTGAGCATGCTTATTGACAGAGTTTCCTCCATGGTTAAATCCACTCTTCTTGCAATCCCATTTGCAAAACCTTCAGCAAGTATTGTGCCTCATGAACTATTCATTAGAAATCTCTTTAAGCTCATCAATTGATATGTAGGGTATATTATACACAACAAGTCAAATTGTGATATTGCTATTAAGATTCAACTATGTAGTTTTTTGAGTCAAATTCATTGACACAAGTTTTATGAATAGTGGTTTACATGAACCCATTGCTATAGAAGAAACTCTTAATTCAAATATATTAAAAATTCTATATATTATATAATATTTAAACTTAAATGCACCGCCATTTCATCTCTATTTTATAAACTGTAAAATTCATTTCAAAATATAAATTTTTATGTCAATTATAAACCTAACATATTCCAAATAAACCATAACATATTCTAAAAAACCATAACGTATTCCAAAACAAGGCATCATGCATAGCCTCATAATTTACAATAGGCGATTGATTACTTTTATTTACAAGAATAATTCCTATTACATGTATTATTCTAAGATACGAGCATTATAAATCAAGTGAAATGGAGACAGTAATACAATATACAAATGGCCATTTTATTCTGTCATGTACATATCAAACTTGTTTAGGCTACTCATAAAACAATATTATAATGTCCAGTTTATTCTCTCCTATACACATCAACTTGTTTAGGCTACTGATTTAAGCATCAAAGGCAAACCATGATCAGGTTGAGGATTGAATGGGATGCTAATGGGTTCATCGGGTTCCATCAAATCCCAATCATATCTCAACACAAAATAGTAGAGAAATATTTCCATTTCTATCTTTGCAAACTCATTTCCAGGACATATTCGATTTCCCTGTCCAAAAGGGATGTTGGAAAATGGCTCATGCCGCTCATTGAAACGCTCTGGATCAAACTTTTTTGGACTATCAAAGTACTCTTCCTTGTTGCTGGTTTGTCTGATAGAGTAATGAACCTACAAGTCATCAATATTAAAATTCATAAATTTAAAGAGTTATAACCTCTTTCATAGATAAAATATATAAATAAATAAATACACACCTTCCACCCCTTTGGAATGGTATAACCACCATAGGCAACGTCTATTTTCGCTTGCTTGAATCCTCCAATTACAGGGGGCACAATACGCATTCCTTCTGATATGACATTTTTCAAGTAGTCTACACCTTTAATCTCATTCCATGTAAGAGGTTCTCCTACTTTCTTGCTATCTCTGAGGTTTTCACAATCTGGATTGCCTCAATATAATGCAGAATATTAGGTTACGAATACAAGATTTTATATTGGTGAAATCTTAAATAATCTATAATTTTATTTCATACTACTATCAGATTTTTACAATCTATTCAAAAATATATTTTTGATAATAAGATTAAACGGTCAAAGGTTGTTAAATTAGTACAGATCTAAACACATTTCTTGCACTAAACAAAACTTAGTCTTTTAATTCTTGAAAAGAACTTATTAACAACATTTCAACATTATCAATTTCATCAAAATACCAAGACCAGGCTAACATTTATATTTTTAAATTAATTGTATATGAAATTTCTATTATTATGATTGAATATCACACGCTCCATTCCACCGCCATCAAAATGAAAAAGAATCACAAGCAGATTTATATAGTGCAAGTACCTTTGCGAAGGCGTTGTAAGACGTGTGGGCAGAGAGAGAGGTGCTTCAGAATAGTGGCCAAAGCGGAGGCAGTAGTATCATAACCTCCAGTGAAAAAACCCATCAAGTTATCTGCAATCTCCTTGTCGCTCAAGCAAGACTCGCTCTCCCCCGCCTTTTGGGCCCTCAACACCATGTCCAGAAAGTTTTCTTCATCTTCTCCACTTTTGTTGAAGGAGGATTTACGCAGCTTGATCTGCTGAGAAATTTGAGCAACAATGGCGGCGCGAGCGCGCTTAGCCTTGCCAAAGGCGGTCCAGGGCAGATCGAGAGGATGAGAAAGAAGGCCCGCGTTGAAATCGTGAAAGTGGCGCCTAAAGCTGTCCAACTCTTCTTCCCCAGCCTTTAACCCCATAAAATACTCCGCCGCCACACACAACGCCATTTCCCTCAATTTGCCATGGGCGTGGATGACGTGGCCAGGGCTCCAATCAGAGTCCAGATGGTGCAGCACAAGCCTTTCAAACCTCCCAACTGATTTCTTCAGGCTTTCCATCCCCAACATAGAGTGGATAATCCGGCGCATCCTTTTGTGGTCGGCGCCCTGGGAAGAAACCATGGCGTGCTCTCCGATCAGAACTCTGACAGATTTGGGCCAGCTGTTTCTGAACAGCTTGTTTTCGTTGATTAGGACGAACTTGTTGGCCTCCGCGCCCAACATCACCACAGTAGGGCTGCCCAGAATATGGGTAGTGAAAATCCCCCCGTGCTTAGCTTGTCGCATGTCGTACCACACGTCCAGATCGAGCAGGTTACGCCATGACCTCAGATAGCCGAGGGATTCTCCCAAATAAGGGATTCCAATCCTTCCAGGTGGCAAGGGAGGCATATTTCTTGTAGCTTTCAGTCTTATGGCCGCCCAGAGAATTGGGGCATAAAATAGGGCAGATGCATATGCTATGCCAAAAACGATACCGGCAACTGTTGCAGCTGCTGCCATGGAGATCCAATTGCCGTCGTATGGAATCCATAGCAAAGACATCTTCCACAACACTATCCTGGAATTAACTTGGAAATATGAGAAATATTGAAGTACTTCAGTTCATGATAATTTACAGTCTACAAGAGTGTTTATATTGCTCATATGGGTTTGTGGTCCAGCTGTTGGAGGATATTATTGAGTGAGGCCGCCTCGTCCCCTAAAAGGATAGATGAGCGGAGGGCATGCAATGAATAATATAATGATGCGTGTTGAAACTTAACTCAAAAAACTCAGGACAATGCTATTTCGTCCTTTATGGGTCATCGTTTTCCCTTGCCGACTAAGGAAAATTGGAAATGACGTTTTGGTGATTATGGAAGTACACTTAAAAAGGTTTTCAAGCCAATCGTACCGTTCGAATTGAATTGAAAGACTTTTAATCGCATTGATCTTATCAGATGATATCCAAAGTTCTTTTCAATGTCATTTTTCTAATAAATCTTTATCAAGAAATTAGTAGTTTTATAAAATCCAGTTTTCTAGAAAGGTTGGTTTTATAAAATCAATTGTTTTTGTATTGAATAAGAAATTTTCATGGTTTCTACAGATAAGGATCAATACTTATTTACTTTAACAAATAAATAGAATACTGTAGAATTATTCCTTTGAAAATATGAACGCTGAAGTCTAACTTATTTGACAACATGCTACATCAGTACATCTAATCATAAAAGAGAGGAAAACAAAACGGAACGGAAGACTTTGAACCATTCGAGAACAAGTTTGAATTTGTCTGGATTCTAGTCGGTCCCATTTTCTTGCCAGCACACTCAAATGCACAGAAAGTTTCATTTTTGCCTGGAAGAAAAAATATTCATTCTATTTCAGGGGCAGCCTGCAACATATATTATTCTTAAGCTCATTACTTAACACAATCTGGGAGTGGTTTATATGGGGCAGCGACAATCCAACCCATTCGTCACATGATATCCTACTTTGAAGAATAAATTTGTCACATAAACTGTACCACTCTCTTACGTTGTCATTCTTGGTATTTAGTAAATAATGTGAAGGGATTAACCATTATCCAGCACACATTTTATAGAATGAAGGTCTTTATGCAGTGGGGTATTGAAATGGTTTCTAATAATAAAAATAAATATAATTTTTTAGTAGAGTTTAAATGTCTTTTCAAAATAATTATTTCATGTTATATCATTTTATAATTTATAAACATATATCTTATTTATTTCATTATTATCAATTTTCTTTGTCTCAGTGGTTTTATTTTGTATATGAATTGTATGCAAATAATATTTTTATCATCAAATTAATTACATCAAAATCATTAGTCAAAATAAATTGTATTAATAAAATATTATTTTTTATTTTTCTGAAGTATAGCATTTGTGCTGATTTCTTATCACCACATATAAAATTTACGCCACCTTTAATGAAATAATTTTAGAATCAATGTCTTACACTATCATTAAATTAATACTTTTAAAGCCTTAAAAATTATAACTATAAAATGCATCTCCTTAAAAAACTACCTGGAACAAATTGATGATCATAGGTCATTTCGATTTCCTATAACTTGATGTTAATACACATTAAGAAATTTTTTTCGTTATGAAAATAATTAAAACATATATTTTATGAAAACAAATAATGTCCCATGACCAAGTGATAGTTAGATGAGGCTTTAATCTCTAATATATTTATCATTTTCTTCTTTCTATCTAATACTAGACACTATTTGCACTATACTTTGAAAATCTCCCACCACTAGAATATTTTCAAACCCCTTGAACATGACCATTGCTCCTATTAAATTACTCGTGTTTCTCCCTTATATCAGCACAAATTTTAAGGTGAAGGGCTTTGAACTCTAGTTTATTGGAGAGAGCACATAAATTAATTTTATAGGTCCACATGAGTTGCCCAAAAGAAAATTCATCACCAACCATCTTACAATTTATAAATACATATTCAGTTTATTCTTTAAGAACTATGTGCTACTTGATTCTATAATAACTCCAATTAGTAGAAGAATTGAATGGAAACATTTTTCACCAAAAAAATAACATAAAAACTATCAATCAAAACATGTTATATTATTTCTAGTTCAATTTGGCCCAACTCAAGGAAATATTGCTCATTAAGAAAATCTTCAAAAAAACATAAATAAATAAATTCAAAGTAATATCTTCCACTACCACTAAGTGAAACACCTTGAAAGTTTTTGAATCTATAACTATCACATGCATATGTTCTTTTAGTTGTTTTGCATTTAACTTTCAAAATCGTGCTCATTAAATAGTAGACTTATAGTATAGCTATTGTGAGAAACTTGAGAATACAATGCAAGAGATTATGTGAAGAGTCTATACAATAATAATTAATATGGTTATTCTTCATACAAATAGTACTATCAAAGTACTTTATGGAAATCTAATTTTGCATACTACAACAATTTTTTGTTAATTAAACTATTTTGTATGCAGAATAACCATAACTATAACTTACATGCTTAATTGTATAATAATCTAATTAAAATATTTATAATTTCTAAAGATGACATGCAAGTCATTACTGAAAAGTAGTTGCGATGAAAATAGGTTATTCAAATAAAAAAATGTCAATTTTTTTTGCCAAAGTTATCGTAAAATAATTATTCCTTACAAAGCTCATGAATTGGTTGCCTGTCACCATTTTTAGTTGAATACCATACTTATATTTTTAAAACATTACGTAAAAACACCAAGAGAAATCAAATTTCAAAAAATATATAAAACTAAATATTAGAATTAAAAGTGCAAACGAGATGATTGATCAAAGTAATTGCCATATCATTCAATCAATCAAAGTGGAATAAAATAGGAAATACAAAGTTTAGTTATGAATGACCAACAATGATAACCATTGATAGTTACAAAACCTAAAATTTTATTAATTAAAAATTAACCTAAAATTATATTAAGTAATATTATACGCCAACATTCCCTCCTTATTAAATTATATAAACAAGAGTGGAAGTTGCAGGGGTTTTAAACCCAACCCTCTAGAGACTTTGATGAAGCGCATTCACCAATCTTCCTCGCTCCCTTAAGAAATATCTAACACTGCAAGGGTGGATCTCTTGACTTTATTGGTTATCCAAGAGACATAAAATTGCCTGCATCAATAAACCATCTTTACAACATGAGTGTTCCCACCTCCCCTACACAATGAGAGACATTTCCTCTGAAATTCCACATCTCCTTCAAGTGTTTCTAATGCCTCCTCTACTGCTTCACATGAAACGTCTTTCCTTTAAGATTACACATCTCCTACAAGTGTGTCTTACACCTTCTCAACTATTTTGGAAACAATCACCACTGATATGCCTACACATGAGACGTCTAAATGTCCACATCTTCCCCAAGTGTGTCTAATACCTCGTCAGGTTCTTCACAAATTATATTCAAGAGGATGAGAAAGAAGCCCCAAGTTGAAATCATGAAAGTAGCACCTAAAGCTCTCCAACTCTTCTTCCCCAACCTTTAACCCCATAAAATACTTCACCACAACACACAACACCATTCCCCTCAATTTACCATGGGCATGGATGACGTGGCCAGGGCTCCAATCAAAGTCCAAATCGTGTAGCACAAGCCTTTCAAACCTCCCAAACGATTTCTTCAAAGTTTCCATCCCCCACATAGTGTGTATAATCAGGCACATCCTTTTGTGGTCAGCACCCTAGGAAGAAACCATGGCGTGCTCCCCGATCAGAACTCTAATAGATTTGGGCCAGCTATTTCTGAACAGCTTGTTTTTGTTGATTAGGATGAACTTGTTGGCCTCTGTGCCCAACATGACCACAGTAGGGATGCCCAGAATATGAGTAGTGAAAATGTCCCCGTGGTTAGTTTTTCGTGTGTCATACCACATGTCCAAATCGAGCAAGTTATGCCATGACCTCAAATAGCCGAGGGATTCTCCCAAATAAGGGATTACAATCCTTCCTGGTGGTAAGGGAAGCATATTTCTTGTAGCTTTTAGTATTCTGGCCGCCCAGAGAATTGGGGCATAAAATAGGGCAAATGCATATGCTAAGCCGACTATGATACAGGCAATTATTGTAGCTACCCCGATGGAGATCCAGTTGCCATCTATGGAATCCATAGCAAAGACATCTTCCACAACAATATCCTACATTTAACTTGGAAATATGATAAAGATTGAACTTTAGTTCATGATAATTTATAGTCTACAAGAGTGTCTATATGGCTCATTGGGGTTTGTGTTCAAGTGGTCTGCTTGATCCGTAAAAGGTAGATGATTGGAGGCAGGCCTGGAATTTGACGATCACCCCTGCCTATCATATGATTTTTTTATGATGGTTTGATCATTTTACTGCCTTTCATTTTACGTTTTAAGAAAAATATTGATTGTCAAATTTTTTAATTTATGAATAATTTAATTAAGTATTTTAAATTTAAATATTTTATCAATATAACTTGTAATACATATATATTAAATATAAAAAAAAAATTTCATTCTTAATAAAGCAGTGCAAATAATCTAATTACTTTTTTAAAACACATATTATTATATATAATTGAAACTAACTAATATTATCAAAGGTCAAGAACTCGTCTTGATTTTGTGTTCTTCCATATCTTATATACTTTATTCCAATTTACACCATTTGTTTCAGATAGATTTAAGGATAATCTCATTAATGCATCTAGTGTATCCAAACTTAGCTTTGACTTTCTGACATCGTTGATGATATTGTTCTTTGAAAATCCTCTTTCACAATCAAGAGTACTTGCACGAATAGTAAGCACAGCCTGCCATAACTTCATCATATGAGGATAGCTTCTATGCCAATATTTTGTGTTACGAAAGACTCTCCATGAATCTTTCATTTTGAAACCCTCACAACTCAAATGTAATGAATCAACAAAATATTTTATCTCCCTTTTGCAACCATTAACATCAAATGTGGATTATGAAGAAGACCCAAAATTGATTTACATCTTCATTTAAATCATCATCTAAAGAAGACCCAAAAACTTCCTTAAATATTTCTTTCAAATTATTATTATGAGATTGTACATTTTGATTTAACAATGAACTACCAGAAAATCATGAATCTTTGTCTTCAGACCACCTTACGTTTCTCCAATAGTTCCTTGTTTCCTTCTCTATGAAGACATTTTTGAGGTACCTACAAAAACCAATATAGTATTAGTAACTATGTGTAAAAATTATTTTATACAATCATTGGAAAACTACATAACATAATTTAGAATATAATTGTATAATGAAGTAGTTACCTTGTGTGATTCAATATGATGAAGAAGAAAAAGATTGAAGCTACAATAAAATAGAGATGTAATTGTCTTTTGATAAGAAATGAAAATTTTGGTGATATTAATTTTTTTATATAGATACAAAGAACGTAAAATTAGAAAATAAGCATAAATTAGTAACATATGTAAAAAATCTCAAAATTACATAAACAAGTTTCTAAATTCACATATTTTATTTGAAAACAATTCTAAATATAATAATAAAATTAATAATTATAAATTAGTCATATATTCAAAAAATCATGCATCTTTCTAAATCAATAATAATATACACTAAAATTTAAATGTTAGAAGTTTTTATTTGTGATGTAAAATCATAAAATATCAAATTAACTAGGCAAGTTTCTAAGTTCATATATTTTATTTTTTTTTAAATGTTAAATTAATATAAATATAAGCAAGTTTCTAAAATCATATGTTTAATATAAAAAAGATTCTTTAAAATAATAATAATATATAATAAGTTATGTAAAATATTTATTTGTGATAAAAATAATAAAATATACTTTAATAAAATATAATCATATATATTATAAAATGTCTTATATTTATCATACATATATGTCATACATAATATATATAATAATATATTTATATAGTATATTATCTATAACAAATTTTTACGGTTTATTAATAAATCTAAGTGTCAAACTTACGGTTTTGTAAAAAATTAGCAAGTCAATGTGTACGGTCCAATAAATTTTTAGCCTGTCATATACAGTTAAAAAGTGGAAAAAATGTCAATACGGCCATCAAATTCCAGGCCCGATTGGAGGACATGCAATGAATCATATAATGATACGTGTTGAAACTGAACTCCAAAACATACGCTAATACTATTTCTCATTTCGTCTCATATGGCTCATAATGTCATTGATTTTCCCATGCCGAATTCATCCTTTCCTTATGGATAGATTAAAAGCATAGTTTTAGTGATTACAAAAGTATACTTAAAACTAGCAATTTTAATTTGGTATGCAATTTGTACACCGAATATATGTGAAGTTGCTTTTTTTTTACTTGTATGTTTTAAATGTGTTTAATTTTATTTTTATTTTTGTTAGGTTTTAATATGTGTGATTTTTTTCGTTAACAAAGAATAAAATATGAGTGAATATTTATTATGTAGAATTATTTTTATTCAATTATATTTTGTTGTTGATTTAAAATTTTAAATGTTTTGTTCTATTTTGCTTAATGCTAATTGTTTTATATTATTTTTTAATGTAATTATTTGTTGATATATAAAATATATAAGAATTTAATAAAAGAAATGAGATTGAGATATAACATATGAATTGAATGAAAATAATTATATCATTGATTATCGAATTTTTGAAAAGGTTATTGATTTTAGCATTGATAGGAACAAAGAAATATGGGTTTTAACATTTGTGTCTTTCTATAATTGCAAATATTTTTATGTTTTTCTTATTTTCACAATGAATGATAGAAATAATATTGAAAGTACTTGACCTTCTATATTTTGATATAAATATGTAGTAAATAAAAGTCAAAATCGAATACCTTTGATCATGAATATAATTAAATTAAATTTAAAAATATAATATATTTGATAAAAATATTAATACATTTAAACTTAAAATTGAATACAGTTGAAATTATTCAATCTTTTTTTTTTACAAATATAAATATAGCATATAAACGAGTAAATATATTTTTTGTTAGCTATGTATTATTTACGAAACTTGAATATCTTTGTAAAAAAAAAAGGACTAATTGTTGAGAAAATTAAAATTAAATTATGTAAAAAAATACCTGAATTTTGAAACACCTTGAGTTTTAATAGAGCCCAAAATATTATATGTGATTGAAGAGAGAAGGGTACGACGTTTGGGCGATTTATTTTGGTAATGTTCAAAATTGTCATTTAATTTTTTATAAATTTTATATATTACTCATGTGAATTGAATATGCTAAATAACAAAATGAATGAGATAACCAAAGCCCGCCTAATTGAGTAATTGTTGAGAAAATTAAAATAAAATTATGTAAAAAAATACCTGAAGTTTGAAACACCTTAAGTTTTTGTAGAGCCCAAAATATTAAATGTGATTCAAGAGAGCAATATTAGGTAAAATTTGTATTTTGCTTTTATTAGTATTTTTCATGTTTAAAATTAATGCTATAGAAATAAGTAGCAATGTCCTATCATCCAATATCAAGAGTGGTTAGAAATAACTTGAGGGTAGGACGTTTGGGGGATTTTTTTGGTAATGTTCAAACTTGTCATTTAATTTTTTTCAATTTTTATATATTACTCATGTGAATTGAATATGCTAAATAAAAAAATGAATGAGAAAATCAAAGCCTGCCTCCATTAGACCTCACCCTAAGTCTGCAACCCTAAAGAATGAGAGCAGCTATTTTCAAGAAAATATTCTAATTACTCATGTAGCTTTCTTTTTTATTTGTTTTATAAAACCTCTTCTTTAAAAATAAATCTCGAAACTCCTCATAAAAAAGAAAAATATTTCAATTCATTATTTTCCCTATAAATTTGGAAAGTCCTCATAAAAAAGAAAAAGATTTCAATTCATTATTTTCCCTAATTCAAAATTTATAAGAGAATTTTCTAGTGTCATACAGTAAATAGAAATTACATTCAAGAAGTTGCTCAATTATTCAATTATTTCTAATAAATAAGTTTATTTTAAATGATTATCTTAGAATTCTGATTGAGGAATTTGAGAGTGCATCTGAGAGAGCTTGGAGTGCAAATACAAGGGCCGTAGGCGAAACATGAGCCTCTTCAAGAAATTTTGATTGAATTTATACGCTAACATACACGTGTGTGCATGTATGTGTTTTTTTTTAGTAGGGAAGAGACTTGTTTAATTTTCACCTAACATTTCTCCCTTTTGCAAGACAAAGTTGGATTTTTGGGGAAAACCATGATAATTGAGCTGGATGATGATAACTGCTATATTTAGAAAAAAAAAACTGTACATAGTATATAAATATATTTCTGTCGAAGAAAATAGCTAATAGCTCCATTTTCTCAGGCCCTTATTTCCCTCAATTTATTCTCAAATGGAATGCATAAATAAAATGAAATCTTTGGCACTCATGAACAATACAGATAATGTGAAATATATAGATTCATGGCTTGAATAATGAGTGGAGAAGAGAATGTATTTGTTTAGACGCTGAGAAGCTCCACAGCCTAACCAAGGATTTATTTAAATCCTTAACTGTCAAAGCCCTACCACTACAACACTAACAAGCCTAAAAGAATGTCAAAATCGTAGCCTTTTCTATGTTGGGTTATGTAGGAAGAAAGAAACAAAATTTAAAATAAAAAATATACACTATCTTAATCTCAAAGGAAAAAAAGTGATACTTATTAACTACATGATAAGACCCTAATTGAATATAAAACCACCAAAGAGGCATAAATGTATGTC
Source organism: Chamaecyparis obtusa (assembly GCA_027943335.1). Taxonomy (NCBI): domain Eukaryota; kingdom Viridiplantae; phylum Streptophyta; class Pinopsida; order Cupressales; family Cupressaceae; genus Chamaecyparis; species Chamaecyparis obtusa. The sequence goes on along the minus strand of BSBK01002630.1, from coordinate 127,107 downwards.
GCGTGCACTATAAAAATTGAGCTTAAACTTTCAAGTTGAGCACCAATGTTAGTAGCTTATTTTTATAAAAAAAAATTAGTATACAATTATGAGATGCCAATTTTGGTATCCAGCTATATTTTTTTGTGTATCATCTTATTTTTATCAATAATAATTCAATATGTGATCAATTTGAAACATTGATATAATAATAATTAATAGTAAACTTTATCACTATTCAAGTCTAAAGTTTATCATTTGAAACATGACATTGTTATATGATTTATGATCTTCTTATTCATGTTAAACTATGTCTCCTCTATTATGAATCCAGACATTCATCATATATTGTTATTACAAATATATAGTGAATGTGAAATAGAAAACAATACATTACATTTGCAAACTTTATCACTATTTATTTTAAAAACCATTGTCACGACTCAGTTTCAAATTTCCTATAAATATTAAATATTAATATATAATTTTTTTTGACATACAAGTCATACACATTGCATATATACTACATTGAGGTTATAAAAATAATCAACCTTCGGTTACTACTGGCAAAGACACCAGACAATTAAATGACAAAAGATTTCAACAACCTGTCAATCAACTGACGTGTCAAAACCACCATCCACATAAGGAGCTATTAGCCAACCCCTTCTTGGAAGAATTGCATATTTTGGCCTATTAACCTATAGATAGCTCACTTCAATGTATAAGATGAGGCATAGTCAAAGCATTTGTCCAGAAAATCATTCATGTAATAATGAAATGTAGCTATCTAATTCTGGAAATAATACACAAATTTTGCACATTTAAACCTTATATTTTGAAATATATATTTGTGAGTCAAACTACTACATCTTTTTTCTATTATGTAGGGTCCTTTTCCTTTAGATACAACTCCTTTTTTGCAAAGTCTTTGGTGATTCAAATGTCTCGCTAGTGCACTTTGAAGAGTGACTTTTGTTAGAACAACTAGAGGCTGATGGAAGAGTTTGAAACAACTAGATGAACTTTGTTATTGGTCCATTAGCCTTTAATTTTTCTGAGAAAAGGCACTATCAGTTTGAAACTTTGATACAAGTCTACACTAAGACATTGTAGCTGCCCAGTTCAAGTGTCCCCCCTCCTGATAGAGCATCCCTGCCTAAAAAAAAAAACCCAGGTCTAATATCAACTCACATAATCATTACTAAACAACATAATATTTTTGGACTAAATGTGACACTACTTTTGTAAGAGAAGAACCATGCGTACTCACTATTTACACAGAGTGATATCTTGTTGGGATCAATTGTTTTGAATTCCCTAATGTGAGTCTTATGTGAAAGCTTCGTCTCTCATGGTTGAGCACATCTTATACCATCAAAAAGATCTGAAAATAACACTTGATAGATTTAACATATACGTTGATAAAATTAAAATTAAATTACTTTAAAAAATACCTTAATTTTGAAACACCTTAATTTTTTGTAGAGCCCAAAATATTATCTATGATTGAAGAGAGCAATATTAGATAGAATCTTTATTTTTTTATTAGTATTTGTCATGTTCAAAATTAATGATATAGAAATAAGTATTTATTGTGGAAGTGATTCTGCTTGCTTGTTTTCAAAATTACCAAAATCAATCCAGTCCAGAAGTTGCATATCCAACAGCCATCCAACGGTTTTGGTGATGTCAAATGGTAAAATGATTATATGCCACGCAGGGCCAAGAATAGTACTTTAAGTCTTCAACATATTGAAATTAACAAATAAACCAAAATCAATCCACTACAGAAGCTGTGTATCCAATAGGCATGAAATAGTTTTGGTAAAGTCCAATGGTAAAATGATTGTATGCCACGCAAAGTAAATAATACATGAATATGTTTGTCATAAAAAAAAGGAAATATTGTTGAGAAAATTAAAATAAAATTGTGTAAAATAATAGCTTAATTTCAGAAGACCTTTATTTATTAGAGGGGCAAAAATATGGTCTGTGATTTAAGAGAGCAACATAAGATGCAAGAAGGAGTTATTGATTATTTTCATAATGTATATTCACTAAAGAAGATAAATCGAATGAAAAGGAATGTAGAACACAGGATTGTAAAGCTGTAGTGATAAGCATTCTATTATAAAATTAGCCCATTTTGTATCTATAGCAATTAGGGTAAAGAAAAGTGTAGGACAACCTACTTGAATAACCATGTCTATTAAGAGGTTAAACTTTCAATATCAAATAATTTATTGAGAAAAGTAAAATAAAATTCTGTAAAATAATACCTAAATTTTGGAATGTCTTCATTTATTGTAGAGAAAAAAATCTAATATGTGATTGAAGAGAGTAACATAAGATGCAAGAAGGAGTTATTCATTGTTTTCATTATGTATATTCAGTAAAGTAGATAAATAGAATCAAAAGGTAGTTTGAGAAATATTCACACCTTTGATTTGTACATCTTTTAAGCACACTGCATTATTAATTTATACAATATACAGTTTACAAGGGCGAGTAACAATAATTTTCTATTTTTTTGGATAGTAGAAGTAGGAAATCAAAATGTACTCTGTAATCAGACTGTGAACCGTATTATTTATAAATCATGTTATCATTTTTTTTTCTTTCATTATATTTGGGATAGTTTAGCAGGAAATGTATATGTAGTATGTTGTAGTATATTTCCTTAAGAACAAGTACCGCGCATGTTTTAGGTGATAGGTATAATTTTTGTATGTGCACATTTCGATTGTATTTTCTTGGTGGAGTACATTATACATGTCAGTTAAAACATATGAGGTATTTTTCTTTTGTGGAATTATCTATTATATTTATGGGTCTATTTTTTTTGTTAGTTATAAGCTGTATTTTTTAGTTTTTTTAATTTGTCATCTTCAAAAATAAGTATGTATTCAATTTACATCTGAAAAGAAAGCAATTTCGATAAAATAGACATATTTTTTGTTTTCAGTATCTATGTTGAGTAAAGGAGAAAAAAAAATGGAAGGTTAGTTTACGAAATATTCATACCTTCAGTTGTTATTTCTTATTGGCATATTACAATAGTAAATTGTAGAATAGAGGATTGGAGAGCTTGATATGTACCTTGTGAGTCCAAAATTGAAACTACCTGTATTTTTTTTTGTGGATGTGATTCTCTTTACTTGTACCAATGGAGTCTATTTTTGATAAATTTCTTATAAGAACAAGTGCCATATGTTTTATCTGATAGCTAGAATTTTTGTTTTTGTGCAGTTCGATTCTATGTTCATGCTGGAGTAAATTGTAACTGTCAGTAAAAACATATGGAACTATTCTTATGTGGAGTTCTTTGCTATGTTTCGTGGCTTCTTTTTTGTTGTTCTGAGGTATAACCTATAATTTTTTTATAGTTAATTTATGATGTTAAATAAAATTGAAAGTAAAATAACTACAATAAGTACTATATAAAAAGCATATACATTAATGCGAGAAAACTAGTACTCATTGTAATAACTTTAAATAGATATTCATATGTAATGATATTTGATACAATGATTGAAATTTGTAATGAAAAAGTAAATAGAGTACTTAAATTGAAATATACATATAAATTTGAAGTACATAATAACAAAGTGTATGATATTGTATTGTTCTTTACACTTGCGTTTGTTCCTCTCTTCTTTGATTGTGATATTGTTCCATTGTTGTGAGTACATTGAGCCTGTCACCCAAATTTTTGACCTCATCTAGGGCCTCTAAAGCCTTCAAAACTGAGTTCAAAGTTTCTGTACCATGTTGCCAATACCCAAAATCTTCAATATCTACAAAGCTAGACTTGATCTGTCAATGAAATTTTACTAGAAGACTGATATGACCAAAATGAACCTCCAGGGAAGAAATTAGAACATTCCGAGATTGGATGACCAACTTACTAAAAATAGCAAGTTTCCACAAATAGCAGCTCTGCACAAGATAGCCCTTATTGAATACAAAAATAGAAATATTTTTGGGTGATGCAAGATTGCTCTTACACCCAGGATGCTCCTGCATCAGACACCCGGGGTAATTTGAGAAGTGACCCTATCACGACTCAGGTGTGCAGAGGAAAACCAAGATGGTTAACATCCTCCTTCGTTAGCCATGATGAATCTTCAACAGGTCATCCTTTCCATTTGACCAAATACTATTCATATGTCTGGTTCCTTGTGCTTCTGCCAACACGAATATCCAGTATGTCTTTAATCTCTTTGGTATCTGAACTAGTTGCTGGAATACTCCACTGTGATGTTGTAACCTCATCTTCAACACCTCCTTCATGATACTTTGTCATATCTGAAACATTAAATACTGGTGAAATATTCAGCTCAGTAGGCAATTCTACCTCATATGCATTTCCTGAATCATCCTTCTTCAGTATCTTACATGGCCCAAACTTCTTCATTTTCAACTTGTTATATGTACCAACTGGAAATCGCTCATTCTGCAAATGAACTATGACTTCATCTCCAACCTGAAATTCCTTATGCCTCCTTTTCTTATTTGTCTTAGCCTTATACTGTGCATTCATTTTGGTAATGTGCTTCCTCACTTCCTCATGGATGTTCTTCAAGTGTTCTGCAAAATCCTCAGCTTCAACACTACTTATTTCTCCTTTATCTATTTTTCTCAACTCAGATGCATTTCTAGGACTACTTCCATATACAATCTATGGATGATGTAATGAACTAAACTTCAAATCTATCTTCAACTCTTCGCTTTATGCTAGTGTCATTCTGTGTGCTGCCTTATTTGGCAAACTAGTTCCTGGAATCAAGTTCATCTGATGACTGATCTTTCTTACTAGTGGTAATCCATTAGGCACATTATTAGATACAATATCTTGAAACTCATTCAATAATTTTGCAACTTCTACAGGTACATCTTCTACTTCCTCTTTCTCAGCCTTTGGAATTAAGGTAAAACACATATGCTCATGTCGCATACCATCTGAAAAATTTCTTCTATCAACAAAAGTTATTCTTGCATTACCACATACCTTTTCTTCTGTTTCCTTCAATGGTTTTAGCTTATGTCGCACTCCATCCTTTGTCAGGGAATAGGTATTCACACAACCATCATGTACAACACATCTGTCAAACTACCAAGGTCTACCCAACAACATATGGCATGCATCCATAGATATGATATCACATAGTACCACATCATGGTACTCGCCAATCTTGAACTTTACTAGGCATTGTTCACTAACCATGACCTTGTGGTCATCCTACACCCAGTCAACCCAATATGGATGTGGATGTTTCTGCCTCTTGAGCTTCAACTTTTTCACCATCTCTTCCAACACCAAATTATCAGTACTACCACTATCAATAATCACATCACAACACTTACCCTCACACTTGCACCTAGTGCGAAATAGGCTCCTCCTTTGTTCAGGTTCATTCTCACCACTCAGTAGGACTCTTCTGTTGATCAGTGTTTCTCCTCTTTCAGCTTCTTCAGAATTTGATGATCTGGCATCTTCATCTACATGTGCAACTCTGGCCCAGCCTTCATTCCTCGCATCTGTCCTTCCTTGGTGTTGAGGACATTCAAATACCCTATGACCTTCTTCTCCACAGTGAAAACATGTTCCACGGAAGCCTCCTCTTCCTGAACCTTGTCCTCTTCCTCTTCCTCTCTGATCTCTATTATTCTGATCATGGAAATGATTGAAATCATCTCCTCTCTGATTTTGACTGTTACTGGCCTCATCCTGCTTTTTTGGATCTTTATTTCGATCTCCATATGACCATCCACTAGATCTTCCATCACGACCTCTTCTGCTTTGTCTGCTCTCAAACTTCTTATTCAGCTTTTCCTCTAATTTTAAGGTGAACTGGTATGCCTCTTCAATATTGTTCATTCAAACTAGATTCAACTCCTCTTGAATGCTCAGCCTCAACCCATTAAGGTAATAGGAAACTTTCTCCTTATCAGCTTCCGCATGTCCTATTCTGATGAGGATCCGATAGAACTCCTATGTATACTCCTGAACAGATCTTCCTGCTTGCTTCAAACTTTACATTTTCCTTAGTAGGTCAAGCTCATAATCAACAGCGATGAACTGTCACTTCAATTTATCCACCATCTGATCCCATCTTGTGATTTTATCCTTTCCTCTTCGATTTCGCTCCAATTCAATCTCTTGCCACTAGATCTTTGCATGACCCTTTAGTCTGGCCTTTGCAAACTTGACCCGATCAGGATCCTTGATATCTTCATACTCAAAATATTCTTCACATTCATTGATCCAGTCGATCAATTCCTCTGGGTTAAGATTTCTGAAAAATGTCGGAACCTCAATCTTAGGTCTTTTTCCGATCTTTGAGATGGCTTGGAAAAGTATTTCTTCCTCCTAGTTCACAACTTCGACTTCTCCTTCTTGATCTTCTTCTTCGGCTTCATCCTCGCTTTCATCTCTGACATTAAGATTCATTCCTCTATGAATCTCTTCTTGCAATGCTCGAACATGTCTCTTGAGTGCCCTCACCTTAGGTGTTACAACACCAGCTCTTACACCATGTTCCCTTCGTGGACACATTTTCACGCTTTTTGCTGAAACCCTAACCATGGTCCTGGTGCAAACTACCTCACAGTCGGTGATCTGTTTACACAAAAACCCTAACCCATGGTCCTGGTGCAAACTGCCTCACAATCGGCGATCTATTTACACACTCAGGAACTCCTTCTCTGATACCACTTGATGAAGGGTGCTCCTCTTAATACCACAAACACATAACAGAAACAGAGAAACAACAACAATTTGCAAGAACAGAAAATGGTCTTCTTATTATCTCCACAAATGTGGAATTACAAACTTTCAGAATTACAATATGCAAAGCCACATGGGAATTCCCTTACAATATTCTGTAGGAAAAAGCCTCGAATCAATACCCAAATAGATTTTGCCTGAATGGACACTGAACTCTACATTTTGAAAAAAACTTTCAGATTCGGATGCATATTGTCATTCAACCATTTGAAATCAAATGATGAAGTAAATTAGAGTCTTTTAGGATTTTGTGTCTAGATTCTAAATTTTTTTATTTTTTTATTTTTTTGAATTTATTTGAATGATTTTTTCTTTCTTCCACGAAAACTGGTATGTTACAAAAAATGTCATTTTCAAAGAGTTACTTGGTTTTCATAGAGCATAACTTTTTTTCTAAACTAGATATCAAAGTTCTTCTTTCGAATTTAGTTTTCTAACATCCATACATAGGGCATTAAATTTGTTTGATGACATTATCACTATTATTGCATATTTTATTAACGTTCAAAGTTGACTGAACCGTAATTTTGACATACCTTGACTACATAGCTTATAACTTGTCGTGTATTTGTCCATTTTCATTTTTATTTATTTTAATAGAAAGAGAACTTCAATACCTAGGGCATAGATATTTTTTAGAATTTGTTTTCTCTCATTTACTATTTTTCCATAAGCGTCAAACATAGAGGTAGACATACGGGGAAATATCTATGTTTGGTAAAACTAAAAATACAAAGTCATAATAAAATGAATATATATTAACATTATGATCACTAGAAAGATTTTTCTCGGTAGTATCTTACTAAATAGATAGGTTTCTCAAATGGATTCATTTGATCTAACAAAATATAAATTTGAAGTGATTTTTTATCACCATTTTGATAGGTGCGAAGGAGACTCCATTGTAGGTATGAATGAGGAGTATAGAGGTTATATCAATGTTTTTCTTATCTAAGAGGCTTTGAGCTAACCATTTGTAATTAAATCCTTCAAATGGAACCTCTCAAGGCTTAAATCATCATATCTTATTAAAAATGTGTTATTTCAGCAAAAATTAGCATGTCTAAAAAAGTGTAACCCACTATTGTGGGGTCACCCATCTACTACCCAGAACTGCCCTGAACTGCCTAAGACAACACTACAGCCTTCCTTATATAGATAATTTTCCACCGCCTAGGAAGGTTCCAGAATTTTAGCCAACAAGGCCGACCAAACTTAGAATTATTTTATTTTACAATTTATTACATCAAAGTTGGCTCAAAATAACTTTTGAAACCCAAACAAAATTTTTGAAGGAAAATCATTTTCTACCATTTCAGGCGACCCAACTTCTGAAGACCATAAGTCATCGCCAGTTGACCCGATTGACTATTATAACCCCATTCTGGAAAGGCCACGAAGCGCTCTACAGGTTAAAATTGTGCAAGTGTCTATCACCCAAATTTTTGACCTCATCCAGGGCCTCTAAAGCCTTCAAATATGAGTTCAAAGTTTCTGTACCCTGTTGCCAATACCGAAAATCTTCAATATCTACAAAGCTAGACTTGATCTCTCAATGAAACTTTATTGGCAGACTGATATGACCAAAATGAACCTCCAAGGAAGAAATCAGAACATTCTGAGATTAGATGACCAACTTACTAAAAATAGCAAGTTTCCACAAATAGTAGCTCTGCACAAGATAGCCCTTATTGAATACAAAAACAAAAATAGTTTTGGGTGATGCAAGATTTCTCTTACACCCAGGATGCTCCTGCATCAGAAATGATCTTCAGTATTTGGATTTTCAATGCTTTGAACATAAACTAAACCTCCATTTTATCCCAATATAAATAGAAAACTCACCCAAGCTTTGATCTCTCTAGACCATAGATAGGAAATTGATAGATTTGTGGATTTGACTTTATGTAAGAGAAAATAATTTTTTTGATACCAAGTACAATTTGATGAAACAACCATAGGATCCAAGGATAACCTGAAAGAAAAACACCTATCTTACAAAAGAGGTCAACCAAATATAATATTGTCTATAAAAACCCTATTATTCTACATTGATTTCACAATGAGAATTGGGATACCATTAGAATGAATTAATGACTTTCTTTACAAAAATAAAGAGGTCCCCTAATCCTAAATTTAGAAGAACCAAAATAATGAAAAGTAGGAGATAAACTAAGCTCAACTACAATTGAACTAAAGCTATAAAAGTAAACTATACTTGAAATAAAATGCTTAAGTTTATTTAACTGAAAAATAAATTAAGAAGCTAGTTAATATAATTAGATAATATGTTCTAATCACTCTAATAATTTCTCAGCTCTTTTATCATAGTATCTTTTTATTTTATATTATTTTATTTTTCACTACTACATAAGAAATTTTTTAATTAAATAAATATATAATATGATATAAAATCAAATAATTCAAGTTGAATAGTTTTCCAAAAATAATAATAGTGGAGATTTGATTGATGTTTGAAAGGATAGTAAAAATTAGATGTAATATTTTTTTGGGATACATTGTGTTTGTTTATTTTCTTGATGTTTCAAATCACTCCCATTGATTCATCATTACGAGTATGAGAATCACACTAATGATGAATCACATGGTGTGATTCAAAATGTCTTGCCAAAAAATAAACAAAGCATATTCAGAACTGTTAGAGTAATAAGTTGTTTGCTTATTAATTAAATCATATTGATTTAATTATTAAGTCGCTTATTATCTCTTTTTACTTAAGCTAAACTTTACGGATATAATAATTAATTATTTTATTAATTATTATCATGGAACCTAGGTTTCTCCACCCTTTTTAGGGTTTTTATCTCCTTTTATAAGGATTGATCTCTCTTGTAATCTTATTCAAGAACATTCATTATCATTGAATTGTAACTTTTGTTTTTGCACATCAAGAATGTCTCCTCATTCTGTGATAGGTGTTTGCATGCAGCTGTCCTTGGGAGTTGTGGGTTGCTTACTCATCAACTCCAACATGGTATCAGAGCTTCAGAGCTTCAGAGCTTCATGCTTGTGTTCTCTTCTAGAGAGATTCGGCCTTGTTCAACAAATCTGTAATTTTTAGAGAATTTTCTATCAGATCTCAGGGTACCTTTTTTTATGGTCACTTTGGTCTCAAACAAACCTCTTAGTTGTGTTCAAAGCACCCAAGAACCCCTATTTCTATATAAAATTTATCCAATTTGGAAAAAAAATCATTTTGGGGCAAACTATTTTCTACCAGGGTTATACAACCCTGACACGCTTCCCAACACAAGAGCAAAAAAAATTAGTAAAACAATAAGAAAAAAAGGACTTTTTAATTAAAAAATTATTTGTCAAAAGTTTTTTCCAAATTTTTATTTTTTTAAAAGCATGTAATATTTTTTTTAAAAGCATGCATACCTTTTTGGAAGTACATTACAGATATGCCTGAATGTGCAGGTACTAACATCATCATCCACGGGCCAAAATTTGATGGCCATCAACCAGTCAATCTCTTTGAGTCTTTTGTCATAAAAAGAAGCTTGTGGTTTTTTACCCATAACTTTCACATACATTGTTGAAATTGAGAAAATGAGATATCATCGGAAAGATCTTTTTGAGATCTATCTAGATCTAGAGGTTGAAATTTCTTATTGTTCCTTTTGAATGGTGTTTTTCTGTGTAATCCAAAATTTAATTTTTGCACTCTGGGAGCCATATCCTGCGTATTCGAACTTCATTTTGAGATAACGATATATTGTTGGAAAGATTGTTATGCAAAATTTCCATTTTTGTTAGTTATTTTTTGAGATTCTAATCCAGGTATATTTTTTTCATTTTTTTCATTTTTTCAATATAGTGAATATCTTAGATGCTTTAGGTCATGTGATCTCTTCCTTTTGTGGGATGACTCTTCTTTGGCTGTTCAGAAGCCCTTCACTCTTATTTGAGTAGTGTGTACTTCATTTTGTAGCATTATTTCATGTAAACACACTAAGATAAAATGTCATTCTATTGCGTGCTTGGGATCTTGTACATGTTTGTGCTTTTGTACATGCACTCCATTATAAAGTTCCATGGGAGGTTTGATGTTTGACTTTGTTTTCCATCTACCTTTGTCATTTGAGTGTTCCTCCAATGTAATTAGTCTCAGGTATCTCTATTTTTGTTTGTACTCTCTATGCACCTTCAATGTTCCTGCTTCTTAATCAAGCAGTTCATACTTGACGTTATTTTTAGTGTACCTGTCATTACTCCCTTGTCAGCATTGTGGAGGTTTTCTACTGATTTTTCTTCTACTTCCTTTGGTCGATAGTGTGATCTATGTATTTAGTATTTGTTCCTATGTACTAGGTGGATGCAGTGGCCAAGTACCTATGCATTTCGGTGAGATGGATCATTTACCATATAGACACAATTTCTTTCCTATTTTTGGAGGAACTCTTCCATCTTAAATTGATCATCTCTTTAGGCTTTGGTGTTTTATACCATCTGTATCTTCGAGTTCATTTGTTTTCATTTGTTTACCTCCTGATTCGAGTAGTTCCATTTGAGGGAACTCATGCATATTACAGTCTTCTCTACCTAGTTATGTTCTATTTCAGTGGAGGATCTTCATATCAGTAGCTAGTTCTGAGTAGAGTTTGCAGCTTCTTGCTTCAGTGATGTTCTACATACATTTCATCATGTTCGTATTTTCTGGAACATTCCCTAGTTTTAGAGGCTTCTTTAGTCCTTCAAACTAGTCTTTGTCTCTTTTTGGAGAAGAGTTTTTCCCATGTGATTTTTTCTATTTCTCCTCTTTTATAGACTCTCTTTTGTACTTGGGTACTTGATCAAGCATTTATTATTGGTACCCATTTTCTTTCAGTAGTTCTTTCTAGGTTTTTAGCTTCTCTCAAAGTTTGTCTTAAGGCTTAGAGTAATAAGTTATTTTCTTATTAATTAAATCACATTGATTTAATTATTAAGTCACTTATTATCTCTTTATACTTAAGCTAAACTGTAGGCATATAATAATTAATTTTTTTATTAATTATTATCATGCAACTTAGGTTTCTCTACCCTTATTGAAGAGCATTCATTATTATTGAATTGCAACTTTTGTTTTTGCACATCAAGAATGTCTCATCTTTCATGGATACTTGCGTTCAGGCCTCCATAGTTGTTTTCTTCTCTCTTCTTTCTGTGACAAGTGTTTGTATGCAGGTGTTCTTTGGATTTGTGGATTTTTTACTCATCAACTCCAACAAGAACAATATATCATCTATTTCTAGGGACCATGGAAAATTAATTCCTTCAAGGATAGTAAAAAAATTAAGGGGTAGTTTTCATCAAACCTTTTATGCTAAGGATAAATTATCTCTGTCATAATTGTTCAAAGCTCAATATTAAAATAAGAAAAGCTATAATAATTCAATTATGAAATATTTTATTATACTTATAATAAATGCATAAACTTTTAAAACATTTATAATTATTGAAAGTTTTAAATTATGGATGAAAGTGGAACCATTCGTGATCAACCATGAGCTTAATTGAAAGTACTATTTTATTTTTTATTGGTTGGAGTCATCTCTTCCTTGATCTAAATATTTCATCATTGATGGAAAACTTAACTAGATACTAATGTACACAAAATTATAGTAATTTAGTTAATTAAATGACTATTTTGTTTCTAAAAAAGGTCATTAAAAGAATGATTGATTGGACTTCTCTCTATAATAAATAGTTAATTTTTTATTTTTTTCAAAAGGTAAAAATATGTTGGTATGGTGAATATATGAACATCAATGAAAATTCCATTAAAATCCCTATGATTGAATTTCTAAGAAAATGTTATTAGTATTACTATTGATCCATAAGATGAACCAATGAAAAGCACTTTAAAAACCTTGAAACTAAGAAGATTATGTAGAGCTATATATTTGTTATTATGTAAAATTGATGGAAATGATTCCCATGATCCAATAATCCTATAAATCCAAATTAAAAATATTATACGAATATTTAAGATAAATTTATAAAGTATCATTCATGATACAATACATCTATCTGACAATAATTTGCAAAATAATGGCTCTATATTGTTATATAGATAAGACATAAAGCTATTGATATTCTATGAGATATTTCACATTTTAAGATATATGAATTTATGTTGTCATAATTCTATTTCTTATTCCAAGTATATTGAACTTTCTTTATCACTCTTCTTCATTAATTCTAATAATAATTTCTATATCATTTTGAGTTTAAGACAATTGAGTTATTTCAAAGATAATTATAGATTTACATAAGGATTGTGGGAAATCTCCAAGGTTTATTTTATTCCTAATGCTTACATATCATTATACATACAATCAACCTTACGTGTCCTTTATATTGGTAGATTTTATTTTTAAAAATGATCTTTTACTTTATATTAAATTTTTTGAATATCATGCTAATTAAAATGATTTTAATTGTTCACAAGAAAAATTAAGAATAATGTTACTAATATTTTATTATAATTGTTATAATAAATATATGAAGATATTTTAAGAAGGGTATATATTAGAGGAAATAATTTTAACATGCATTCATTAGATCCTCAATTGATGTGATGAGTACATATCTCCTGAGCATACCAAGTTGTAATAGAATGCTTGCTCTAAAATACATAGTGGCTTGACATGTAAAACTAATTCAAAGCAATGTGTTTGTTGATTATTGATAAATAAATAAGAATATTATTAACTTATGACCTTTCATTGGACATTTAAATTTATAACATCCGAGTGGTCCTTGTTTTCATCTTTCTTGATATTTTATTTTCTATAAGACTATATAAATAGACTATATTATATTGAGCTCTCTATCTATGATTACATTCAAGAGATCATTGTGTTATTTAAATTTCTCTTTGCACATCTTCCAATTCTTTTTAATAGTAGTGAATCAATCTAAATGTTCTTAGACAATATTAAGAAAAGATGCATCTCACCTCTCTCTTGATAATAATAACTGCTACTACTTTTAAGTACCACCCTTGTCAATGCATAGAGACAAATAACTTTTTGGTGGACAAAAGTCTATTTTTCAATACAAAAATCTTCTAGTTTATGACTACATATAATTGTGAATGTTAATAATGCATACTTTTTTTTATTCTTTTGATTCATAGCCTTTCATCTAAGTACTTAAATTTTCTTTGAAACATAAAAGATAAATTTAGGAAAACCAAAAGAGATGACTGGTGGATATGACATATTTTGAAATATACATTTCCAAAATTACCTTTTTTTGAGCTCAAGTAAGTAGGATACAAGAAGACAAGGATTAGTTTAGGACTAATTTTGGCTTTCCCCGCTTGAGGGTTGGATGAAGGTTAACTTCGACGGTGTTGCATAAAAGGGAACATTGGTAAAGTTGGTTGTGGGGGATGATAAGGGACTATCCTGACAACTTCATTATTGATGTGTCCATTCCTATTGGCTTTCAAAGCAATCATGTAGCGAAGGCCCTTGGATCGTTATATGTCCTTAGGCTAGCCAAACAAATTAAGGCTGAGAAAGTTTGGCTAGAAGGCGATTCCTTAAAAAATATTAATTATTTAACTCAAAAGTCCAAGGCTTATTGATTGATTTCCTATACGATTGAAAAGGTTAAATATTGACTAGCTTCTTTTACAAAATCCCATGTGTCCCATGCCTTCCAGGAGTCCAACTCTATTGCCAATGTTTTAAAAAACAAAGGGGTTAATTTCAATTCAATGATGACTTGGAATAATGTAAAGGATTTAGATATGGACAGTGTCAGTCTAATTAATCGTGATAAGAATAGAAGGAAGGAAGCGAGCCATATTCGAAATGATGAATAGATTGCATAGCATTAGTAATGTCAATTTTAATCAAAGACAACTAATGTCATTATAGAGTAATTATATAACCTTTCATTTCTGCATGCTTTCTAGGTTTGTGATTCTAGCCTTTTACTTAATATATTCTGGGTTGCTATCTTTCATAGTCTGAAAGTAAAGCTTGAAACACAAATGAAAATGGGAGGAGATTTATGTAGAGAAGAACCTGTTTCAACCTGAAAAAACCCAAAATTATGGAGAAACATGGATAAGGGTATGATAACCCCCTATCTAGAAAGATTGTATGGCTTCGACAAGGGAATTACTCAAAAATTCACTAATGGATGGAGGGACAACACTGTAGCAATTGATGACAGACAACTTACCCTAAATGTGGAACTCATAGCCCAAGCAAATGGTTTACCCCTATCTGGTATCAAATTTTATAGAAATAGAAAAGTTTCTAAGATGGCCACCACTAAATTCCCTAAGAATTCTGAAGAAATGGATTCTATGGTTAAAAATAGAGGTTTCTTTGTTGTCAATAATATTAAGAGATTATGGCGCAAGGTTCTTATTTTTTTGATGGAGTATATTACCTTGGACGATCATTTTTCTAGAGTAATATCGCATCATTTTGTTCTTTTAAACAACTTCCACCATAATGACTTTATTTCCTTCCCTTATTACCTTTTTAATTCTCTTCTATAGAGCCTTTCTGCTAATAAAGAGGATGTTGATAAACCGGTTCTCCACGAAGGCCTCATTTTTCTTATCCATGAATTTATGGTCAACAATATCCCTGAGAGAAATGTTAAAACCCCTAAGGGAAAAAGAAAGAGCACCACCCCTGGCAAGGGCGAGAAAGCTTCCTCTAGAAAAAAAGAGGTTAAGAATGGACTCTTAGAGGGATGTTATTGGTCCCCTGCCATTGAAAAAGAAGAAGGAAGTGCTAGTTGACTATTTTGTGAGCTTGGAAACTGAAGATATAGATCTGGGGGAAGGTTCTACTGAGGATGAAGACAAATATTGCCCTAGCACAAGCAGAAAGGAAATTTCTAAAAATAAACTAAGGCGTCAAATGCTGATAGCAGGAGTTCGTCATCCTCAGAGGAAGAGTCCAAGGAAGTGATGGAGATATCTAAGGCCTCTCAGCATGACACCAGGGAGGAGAATGAGATGATAGGGGATGATAAAATTTGAAATGTGTTGGATGAGAGACAGGACACAATAGGTAAAAATGAGGATTGTGTTAATAACAATGAAGAGAACCCTACTAATAGCTAGGATACTTGGAAGATCATCATTGATCTTGACCCCACTAACAGGGACAATGCTCCTAATACTGAGGAGAATTTGCAGTCTGCTATGAATATTTTTTATGATAATAATACTTGTTTTGAGGGTGATAAGGAAGAAACCCTTCCAAAGGACACAAAGAACAAAAATAGCAGAGAGGAGAATTTTGAAGGAGAGGAGAAACTAGATGGATAGGACTATGATATCCTTTATACAACAGAAATTATTGCCAATTATCAGAATAATTAGCATCCTGGCTAGGATAGAGCTAAAAAAGAGGAATTTGTATCTATTGCCATGGAGGACCTTAACGACAAAGAGGACTCATCTTTAAGTTTCTTACACACTGCACAAGGAATTGGAAGCCAATTATTAGAGTCTACTGAATAAAATCTCAAAATAAGGGTAAGGATTACACTCAGGATGTGTGCGATCCAGTTAAACTTCTTGCCAAGATTGAATGCATTGAAACTACTCTGGACAACCTGCTTAAGCACACTATGGAAATCATGAAATCTTCTACCAGTAATCTCCACAGGTTGGTCAACATGCTAGAAAATAGAGAATCAGAAGCCATGCAGATGAACAAAAATACTGGGAAAGGACTGAGTGCCACAACTAGAGCTAAGAAGAGTAAGGATAACTCGACAAGAAAGGAGATTGAAGATCTCAGGGAGAACATGAAGCAGATGACTGAGCTGGAGAAGAAGATGGAAGATTCCATCCAGAAGCTAAGAGGATGGAAGTCCTTTTTGTTTTTGGTTTCTTTCATTTTTTTGTTTTGTGCTCTATTCTGGTGCTGGTAGATAGGGGTGTTCTATGTCCCCTTAGTTGTTTATGTTTCTTTTTTCTGGATGCTTTGACTGTTTATCTTTCTATGTTATTTTTCGGGTTTCAGGTCCCTGTAAAACCTGTTTTTGCTTAATTTTCAAAAAGATTATCAATTATAATATCCACATTTCTTTAGAAAAAAAATAGAGATATAAAAAAGAATTTAAATATATAGAAGGGATATTAAAACAGATTTTAGAAGTAAATAAGTAGATGGATACTTGTGCGAAAAGAAAAATTGTAATCTAAAGACAACACAAAGATAATGTTAACTACATTTCTAATGCCTCTACAACAATCCACATATTGCCAAGTCAATTTAAATTACTAATCAAAACTGATTTCTAGAATATTATATGTTCAAAATTGATATCTACTATAGAATATTGAACTTATTCTTATTCAAACTTAACTCTAATAATTTTTTAAATTTATATATTATATAATTTAAACTCTAATGTACAACCATTTCATCTCTATTTTACAAATTAAAAATTCATTTCAGAATATAAATTTTTATATCACTTATGAATCATAACATGTTCCAAAACAAGACATCATAAATAGGATAATAATTTACAATACATAATTGATTACTTCTATATTTTTATTATAAATCAAGTGAAAGGAGGACAATAATACAATATACAAATGGCCAATATATTTTGGCATGTACATATCAACTTGTTTAAACTACTCATAAAACAGCATTATAATGGCCATTTTATATTTTGTCATGTACATATCAACTTCTTTAAACTACTCATAAAACAGTATTATAATGGCCATTTTATCGTCTCCTATACACATCGACTTTGTTTAGGCTAGTAGTTTAAGCATCAATGGCAAACCATGTTTAGGTTGGGGATTGAATGAGATGCTAATGGGTTCATCGGGCTCCATCAAATCCCAATCATATCTCAACACAAAATAATAGAGAAATATTTCCATTTCTATCTTTGCAAACTCATTTCCATGACATATTCGATTTCCCCGTCCGAATGGGATGTTGGAGAATGGCTCATGCCGCTCATTGAAACGATCTGGAGCGAACTTTTTTGGACTGTCAAAATACTCCTCCTTGTTGCTGGTTTGTCTGATAGAGTAATGAACCTGCATGTCACCAATAATAAAATTCAAAGCTTATAGAGTTATTACTTCTTTTACGAATAAAATAAATAAATAAATACACACCTTCCACCCCTTTGGAATTGTATAACCACCATAGACAACGTCTATTTTCGCTTGCTTGAATCCTCCAATTACAGGGGGTACAATACGCATTCCTTCTGATATCACATTTTTCAAGTAGTCTACACCTCTAATTTCGTTCCATGTAAGAGGCTCTCCTACTTTCTTGCTATCTCTCAGCTTTTCACAATCTGGATTGCCTCAATATAATACAGAATATTAGGTTATGAATATATGATTATATATTGCTGAAATCTTAAATAATCTATAATTTTATTTCATATTACTATCAGATTTTTACAATCTATTTAAAATTTTATTTTTTAAAAAAGATTTAACAGCACATCTAAGCATATATTTCTTATAATATCTAAACTTGCACTAAACCAGACTTAATCTTTTAATTCTTTAAAAGTACTTATTAAGAACATTTCAATTTCACCAATTTCATAAAAAATAAAAAAAAGACCAAACATTTATATTTTTAAATTAAATTGTATATAAAATTTCTATCGTCGTGATCCAAAATCACACACTTCATTCCATCATCATCAAAATGAAAAAAATCATAAGCAAATGTCTGGGTACAAGTACCTTTGCGAAGGCGTTGTAAGACGTGTGGGCAGAGAGAGAGGTGCTTCAGAATCGTGGCCAAAGCGGAGGCAGTAGTATCATAACCTCCAGTGAAAAAACCCATCAAGTTATCTGCAATCTCTTCGTCGCTCAAGCGAAGGTCGCTCCCCGCCCCCTTTTGGGCTCTCAACACCATGTCCAGAAAGTTTTCTTCATCTTCTCCAATTTTCTTGAAGGAGGTTTTACGCAACTTGATCTGCTGAGAAATTTGGGCAACAATGGCGGCGCGAGCGCGCTTGGCCTTGCCAAAGGCCGTCCAGGGCAGATCGAGAAGATGAGAAAGAAGCCTCGCGTTGAAATCATGGAAGTGGCGCCTAAAGCTCTCCAACTCTTCTTCCCCAGCCTTTAACCCCATTAAATACTCCGCCGCCACACACAACGCCATTTCCCTCAATTTGCCATGGGCGTGGATGACGTGGCCAGGGCTCCAATCAGAGTCCAGATGGTGCAGCACAAGCCTTTCAAACCTCCCAACTGATTTCTTCAGAGTTTCCATCCCCAACATAGTGTGTATAATCCGGCGCATCCTTTTGTGGTCAGTGCCCTGGGAAGAAACCATGGCGTGCTCTCCGATCAGAACTCTGACAGAATTGGGCCAGCTGTTTCTGAACAGCTTGTTTTCGTTGACCAGGACGAGCTTGTTGGCCTCCACGCCCAACATGACCACAGTAGGGCTGCCCAGAATATGGGTAGTGAAAATCCCCCCGTGCTTAGCTTGTCGCGTGTCGTACTACACGTCCAGATCGAGCAGGTTACGCCATGACCTCAGTTTGCCGAGGGATTCTCCCAAATAAGGGATTCCAATCCTTCCAAGTGGCAAGGGAGGCATATTTCTTGTAGCTTTCAGTCTTATGGCCGCCCAGAGAATTGGGGCATAAAATAGGGCAGATGCATATGCTATGCCAAAAACGATACAGGCAACTGTTGCAGCTGCTCCCATGGAGATCCAATTGCCGTCATATGGAATCCATAGCATAGACATCTTCCACAACACTATCCTGGAATTAACTTGGAAATATGAGAAATATTGAAGTACTTCAGGTCATGATAATTTACAGTCTACAAGAGTGTTTATATGGCTCATATGGGTTTGTAGTCCAGCTATTGGAAGATATTATTGAGTGAGGCCGCCTCGTTCCCTAAAAGGATAGATGAGTGGAGGGCATGCAGTGAATAATATAATATTGCATGTTGAAACTTAACTCAAAAAGCTCAGGACAATGCTATTTTGTCCTTTATGGGTCATGCTTTTCCCTTGCTGACTAGGGAAAATTGGAAATGACGTTTTGGTGATTATGGGTACACTTAAAAAGGTTTTCAAGCCAATCGTACCGTTCGAATTGAATTGAAAGACTTTTAATCACATTGATCTTATCAGATGATATCCAAAGTTCTTTTCAATGTCATTTTTTTTTATAAATCTTTATAAAGAAATTAGTAGTTTTATAAAGTCCTTTTTTTTTTAGAAAGTTTGGTTTAGACAACCTTCTTTTAATTTGTTTTGTATTCAATAAGAATATTACATTCAAAGGTATTCCATTTCAACTGTCTCTTTGATGTAAAAGTTACACTTTGAACAATGCAAAGTTAAAAGGAGAGAATCTAGAAGATCAAAAATTTTAATAGTGAGAGATTTTCATGGTTTCTATAAATAAGGATCAATACTTATTTACTATAACAAATAAATAGAATACTATAGAATTATTCCTTTGAAAATATGAACGCTGAACTCTAACTTATTTGACAACATGCTACATCAGTGCATCTAATCATAAAAGAGAGGAAAACAAAAGAGAACAAGAGCCGCACGCAGCTGGAGTCCTTGCCTTAGGTAGGGGTGTAGGAGAAAGTGTTGATTGGAGTAGGAAGATAGGAGAAGAGGGCAATGATGTTGTCGTGTATGGTAGAGCGCAGTTTTGGGGTTCCAATCAATCAGTAACCGTCATGGAAGAGCATCAATTAGAATATGTAACAGCTACAGGCAAAGGAACAATGAACAATGGAAATAATTTATTGTTATTATAAATGTAAAAGTGAAAATAGAGTTAAAGTCTTGTATCACACATAGAAATTAGTAGGTTGAGGTTGAGGGGAATATGTTTGACATATAGTGCTGGTTTTTTTTGCCTTAGGAGATTCATTTTATATACCACCTATTTAGTTAAGGCTCACCTCAAGTAGATATTAATAAATCTACAAATGTGGCTGAAGTGACACTTGTTTGAAAAGTAAAACAAACGATTGCCCCTGTTGAAGTTAGCAGTGGATGTGGTGGGGTAAAATCTGTGCAGAATTAGAAGACTTTTATAGCCCTAAATTAGAGCTATATATTTTGACTCCAGGATAAATAAAATTTAATTCTCCACTCTTTTGTTTCTTGTTTCATTAATTCTTCTTCTAGTCTATATAAAGGCAGTAAATCCCCTTTGAAAATTCAGTAAAGTCTAAATATGTGATATTTTGAAAAAGGTGTTCCAATTTTCAAATTCAACACTTCACTGAATTTATACGAGATCTCGAATGTTGAATTGTTTGAAAGAAGTATCATTGCAAAATCTGGCAGCAGATTGTGAATTATCAGATAAGTCTAAATCTGGTAGCAGATTGATAATGTTGATTGGATTGGCCTCATAGCTTCTATGTACTAATGTGCTTGTTTTTAGCTTTGAAAGAAAGATTAGATGTGACATCCTCACTCATTTTTTCATCACTAATATTAAATCTATTGATTTAATCATGATGTACAATTCTGCAACATAAATATTTCGACCTTCTTTAGTATGCACCGGTCTCAACAAAATAGGATTTGAACCCTTAAAAAGATTTTTTTTTAAAAAATCAAGTCAGATGTTATGCATCCATTAGATTAATGTATTAGTTTTTAAACCTCAACGAGCCAAAGAGTTCAGGATTAATTCAGCCTACTTAGGAAGTTGTCTTGGGCCAATAACTGTTGTGTTAAAAGATACAAATTGATTTAGTTTGGTAAATAATGGTTAAATGATATTATATTAGCAAATTTATTAAAATAAGATTCTTATCATCATATGGTTAATTGTTCCATGTCTCGTGTAGACTTCACATAGTTTTGTTCTGATTTTTATTTGTGGGACATAATATATTTTGTACATAGTGAAATAACATTTATATTCTAATAAAACCTTGATTTGATCAGCCACATTCACGAAAAAGGCATTGGGTATTGGTCCTACTGCAAACCATTTCCCATCTTTAAGCACTTGCAGGCAATTCACATCTCTTTGCACCAGAACAATAATTACAAGTGAATCTGATTAAGGTGCCAAGCCAAAGGTAAGATATTGCAATCTGCCTATTTTTTTTCACAATAGGCAAGGACTCCAGCTGCAGCAGCGCAACTCTTGTTGTTTTAGATTTTCAAAATCTTAAATTATTTTAAAGAAATATTTTTATAAAAATAGCAGTGGGTAACTGAAAAATCTCTCCTATTAGATTGTAGATCTTTGTGGGTAACTTGAAAATAAATTTCACCACCTAATTATTTCACCCAATATGTTTAACATAATAACAATCCAAGCAGTTAACAGTGATTTGAATAGCAGAAGTAAGAATCAATAAATGTGAAGAAACCAAAAATTTTAATAGATTACATTGGTTACCTTAAAGTTGAGTTCAATGTTGCATGAACAAAAAATAGCAGTAAATAAATAATGAGATCAAAACGATAAAATACAAAACCCTAATAAAATGTGGGATACCTTAATAAAATAGAAAGACATTGGGCTCACCATCAATCTGAACATTTCAGGTGAAGACTTAGAACCATGAGTTTCAAAACATTTGTGACCATGAGGAAATGGTGCAGATAACAGTTGATGACACCGTGCAGAATAATGCACAACCAGAAGCTATGGAAATAACAAGACACACCAATCTCCTAACTATACTTCAAAACAAATCCTGCTAATCGGATATCTAGAGATTTACAGCCTCAAAATTGACATATTATCTATGCTTAGATACAAGTGAATTATCTCAAGTTCCTGCACAAAATTGTATTGTGTTGTTGACGATGTAGATGAGAAGAAAAGAGTAGAATTTGTTGTTTAAAAAATATTGCTAACAGACTTAAGACGCCTAGCTCCTAGAATCGCTGCATGCACCAAACGCCTAGAGAGGCATCTGCTTTGCCCTGTCACACTGCACGAAAAACCAGGAAAGCCCTACATGCAAATGGCACATTTATTGGTGTGGAGAACGCCACAGGAAACCCCCAGCAACAGACATGTGCCTGGAGATTGCCACGACCCCTACAACCCTATTTTCCGCCAAATTTTGTACGCAAGGAAATGAAATGGCCACCAAGAAAAAGGAAGAAAGCCAATGGGAAAACAGGAATTAAAATCGAGAAATTCCTTTTACTATGAAATATTGCCCCAACCATGGTATAAATGGGACTGATTAATAAAACATCCACAAGTAAATAGTTGCGATTAATAGATATAGTTGGGCATAGAACAATGCAAACCTGAAAGCGAACTCTGCAAACTGTAAAGCTTTGAGAGATGATCCCAGCAGCTTAAACACATCGTTTAATAGTTCAGTGAATTTATCAGTGACCATGTCAATATAATAGCTGCCATCGAAGAATGTTGCTGCAGGAAGGACGAACGAGGCAGCATCTACCAGAAATGATAGAAACCCACTGCAAGGCGTCATTGTGCGCTGCTGCATTAACAGTGTAATGGAAGCTGGGAGAGGAGGGTTTAGAGCTTCTTCGCATGAATCTCATGACAGCTAAGAGGAGACCTTCAATGTGGTGGCTGGCGATGCCCTATATGAAATGCTTGCATGCAAACGACACGTCTGTCAATCTGGTCCCCGATTTGCTGAGGAAGAAAATCTAAAAGACTACCGGAAAAATTAGCGACCACCAATCACAAAACAGCAAATAAATTTTAGAAATTCATTTTAATTAGAAATATTGTATCGATCATAGGATAAACAGAATGTATTGCACATTTCACGGTATTCAAGAAACAAACTAATGCTAGGAAAGCTATCGAAAACTTTAGTCTCTTGCCTTAACGGCAGAGACTAACAAAAGACTATGAACATTCCAGAAAAAGTTTGAATTTGTCTGGATTCTAGTCGGTCCCATTTTCTTGCCAGCACACTCAAATGCGCAGAAAGTTTCATTTTTGCCTGGAAGAAAAAATATTCATTCTATTTCAGGGGCAGCCTGCAACATATATTGATCTTAAGTTCATTACTTACCACAATCTGAGATTGGTTTATAGAGGGAAGCGACAATCCAACCCATTCGTCACATGATATCCGACTTTGAAGAATAAATTTGTCACATAAACTGTAACACTCTCTTACGTTGTACATTCTTGGTGTCAGAAAGCAAACATTATTTTTGTATGGCCATTATTTAGTAAATAATGTGAAGGGATTAACCATTGTCAAGCACACATTTTATAGAATGAAGGTCTTTATGCAGTGGGGTATTGAAATAGTTTCTAATAATAAAAATAAATAAGAAAGTGACACATAATTTTCTATAATGCTAAAAGGAAAATGAACACATATATCAATATTAATGCATTAATTATTAATATATTTAAAAAAACTAAATTTATTAAATCTAAAGAATTGAATCAAGAATATCTATCTAATATTAGTGGTCCTTGAGAAGACCTATATTAATCTTATAAAAGGGTTAGAAAATTCATTAAGACGTCTAATTTATGTAAAAACCTTACGTTAAGCTATAGTAAAAATATTTATAAATAGCTTAAAATACAATTCAAAAAATGAGACAGAAAATTTAAATCGGGGATTATATTAGAATCTGTGGAGTGTGCATTTTAATGCAGATTAAAGAACAGCTGCAACATTTTCTTGTCATGAAACTTCTCAAGCAACTGGCTTAAGCAATATAGGTAATCCATGCATGGGATGAGGCATGAAGTACATGTTTACAGGTTCATCTATCTCCACCAATTTCAAATCACATCTCAACACTAAATGATAGAGAAACACTTTCATCTCTATCTCTGCAAATTCATTTCCTGGGCACATCCTATTACCTTGCCCAAAAGGGATATAGGAAAATTGATCGTGTCTCTCATTGAAGCGATCTGGATCAAATATATCTGGACTTGTAAAATATTCCTCTTTGTTGTTTGTTTGCCTCATGGAGAAATGGACCTGCAATTGATGTATTGTCACCTTAGAATATGAAAGATCAAAACCAATACCATTCTTTAAAAAAATAGAAAAAGTTCAGATATTTACCTTCCATCCCTTGGGAATTGTATAGCCTCCATATTCAACATCTACTTTTGCCTGCTTAAATCCTCCATTAATGGGGGCCACTATGCGTAGTCCTTCAGCTATTACATTATGTAAGTACTCCATACTTTTAATCTCATTCCAAGTGAGATACTTTCCTCCCACCTTATCATTGATTTTTTCGCAATCTGAATTGCCACAACATAATTTTCAGAAGAAACAACTTAAATTAAAACCCAAATATCATGTCCAAGTAGAATCAGGGGAAAATGGAACCTTTACGAAGCTGCTGTAAGACGTGTGGAGAGAGAGAGAGGTGCTTAAGAATCGTAGCCAAAGCGGAGGCGGTGGTATCATAACCTCCAGTGAAAAGACCCATCAAATTGTCTGCAATCTCCTCGTCGCTCAGACTAACGCGATTCCCTTCGTCCTGTGCCCTCAATACCATGCTAATAAAGTTGTCCTCTGCTTCTTCCCTTTTGTGCAAAGAGCTTCTACACAGCTGGATCAGTGAAAGGAATTGAGAAATCATGGCGGCGCGCGCCTGCTTGGCCTTGGCAAAAGCCGTACAGGGAAGGTCTAGAGGCTGAGAGAGGAGCCCCGCGCTGAAATCATGAAAATTGCGCCTAAAGCTCTCCAACTCTTCCCCAGCCTTTAGCCCCATAAAAAAATCTGCAGCTACAGACAGCAGCATTTCCTTCACTTTGTGGTGGGCAACTACTACTTGGCCAGCACGCCAGTCCGACTCCAAATGGTGCAGCGCAAGCCTTTCAAACCTCCCGACTGATTTCTTTAGGGTTTCGATGCCCAGAACAGAATGTGTTATCCGCTTCATCCTTTTGTGGTCCGCATCCTGGGCATTAATCAGAGCGTGCTTTCCAATCAGAACATTCAAGGATTTTGGCCAGCTGTTCCTGAATAGCCTGTTTTCATTTGTAAGAATGAACTTGTTTGCCTGCGCGCCCAACATGACCACTGTGGGGCTTCCCAGAATATGGGTCTTGAAAATTACCCCGTGCTTAGCCTTTCGCTTGTCGTACCAGACGTCCGGGTTGAGCTTATCATTCCACGAAGTCAGATAATCAAGTGATTCTCCCCAGTAAGGGATCCCAATACTCCCTGGTGGAAGCGGAGGCATATTGCCTTTGGCTTTCAGTCTTATAGCCGCCCAGAGAAGAGGAGCATAAAAGATAGCAGATGCAGATGCCATGCCTGCCACAACACAGGAAGTGAAAGCTGCTCCAATGGAAATCCAGCTGCCGTTGTATGGAACATAGAAAACAGCATATGCAGATGCCAGAGTCACAAGAAACATCTCCCACAACGCCATGGCTGATTCTTCTTAAAACTATGAACACTGCATAGATGGACCCAAGCACATCCGGATTGAAATTTTGTAGAAGGTTTCGAATTCCTTATAATGGATTGTTTCGTGTCCATTAAAATATAGAGTTTTTAGTTTGTGGTTTTCCTTATTCAACAACGACACATGGAAAATGTTTAATGGGCTCACAATTAAACGAGTTTAATATATAGAGGGAAAGCAAATAGATTTTCGATTCAAGAAGTCAACGTCCAAGTTCAATTTGAGCATATCAACTGTTTTAGAAATCCAAAATGTAGGCCAACTTAAGAATCCTAGTCAAACGATAACAATTAGATTTAGTTGAACAAAATTAAGGTCAATCTTATGGATTTACTTTTAGAAAAACAGGTTGTATGAGTTGAGCTAATCACGAACTGTTAATCGTAGTCAAAACACAATGGAAATGTCGGCGAGACACTGTGGAGATGGCCCCATTTGACTACAAGACAACAAAAGCAATAATCTTGCCGATCTGATCGTCAACCATATCTTGAAGAGCACTCATTAAAAGAGACGTGCCGGAATACGCTGGGAAAGTATTCTGGCATGTGAATTGAATCTGGCAATGACTGTATTCTTGGCGACTGGTAGTATGCCGAAGATAAAATGTATATAAAGGTGATAATGATTGATAAAACTATCTACTAATATATATATATATATAGTACAATTTAAATAATAATTTAAAAAGTTTTTAAAAAATGAGGCAGATGGTATTATACTAGAAGGGGTCTAATAGTGGGATGGTATTTGGGCTAATAAGTTCAATAATAAAATACAAATAGTGTCATGTTAATATTTATTTCTAGAAAGATTTCAGTAAATTTAAAAAAGCAATCAATTATGTGTTGTCATATCAATACATCAATAAACATGACTTTATGTACAAAATTTTGGACACTTTGACAAGAAAATGTATTTAAGGGGGCTTCATATTTGACCATGTAGACTTGAAACAATTTTTTTTTAAGTAGAGACTTAACAAATAAATAGATGTACAAAATTTAAAGTGATTTGAAATATCTAAAATAAATTTTAGGAGGCACAAACTTAGGGTCTTCCATTATAGCACCCTCTCCCTTACTTGAGGCTCTCATAACCACTTGGACAACTAAAAATTAAAGGACATTATTTGTCATATAAAATTACAAAATATTAAATGGTTAAAGATCCTCATCATAACTCTTAAAAGTCTAATTCTAAGATTGCAAGTAGAACCCTTAATTATCAACCTTACAAATGATTTAAATTTGTATTTAAATATATATGCTCTAAAATATTTAATTGCTAAATATACATTTTTCATTATCAAATTTATATATCTACCAAAATCTATAGATGTTCAAAGTTGCATTTTATGTTTGAAAGTGAAATTATAAACAATTAGCTTCATCTAAAGTAATATTTTAATTTTGTAAATGTTGAAGTCATCTATCTATGGCTCGAATTATTTTGTCAAAAATGTAATACTTAAGTTGGTGACTAATTTAGACACCAGTAATAGTAATTGAAATCAAAAGGATACTTCTAAAATAAATGAAGTTATTAAAAAAATCATCTTTCAATAAGAAAATATTATTAAAAATCAAAACAATTCATAATATAATAATATATTTAAATATATGACCATCATTAGAAGTTATTTTCCAAAAAATCAATAGAAATTATAAAATGATCTTATCATATTTTTTATTGAAAAAAATAAGTTTTGAAGGAACTTGAAACCCTTAAGCATCCAAAAAGTCTAGAAAGATTAAAACCAAACACAACAAGAAACTATAAGCCAACCCACAACCAAACCATAGATCAAAAACCAAGGATGCAACTAAAAAAAAACGACCGCTTGCCAAGAAAAGTCTAGACAGAAAGGGAATTCATCCATCATACAATCAAATTACAGTCTTTAAAAGTTGTTCATTTTTTGGAATTATATCTTCTTTGATACTCGTCACTTTGTTCATCATTCAATCCAAAAGAGTCGCCCCTTTATCTTTTCTCTAGAGTTAAGTAGCATGACCAAGCATCATTTCAGCATTAGCTCCCTAATCTTCATTTATAATCTTAAATTTGTTTCTACCAGTAGTGGAACCAATGGCACCATTTGTTAGTCCCTGTAGAATATTAGCCTATTCACTCAATCTTTTCAATCCATTTGTGCTATTTTCCATAGTCTTTTGGCTTTGTACTGTCTTAAAATGGACGCACTCCAAATTTAATACCTTTTAGATGTTGTCCTTTATTGAATTTTTAGAACTTGGATGGATCTGTGCTCAGTTCCCTTTTTTCTCATGTTCAACCATGTTTTCTCCCTTTTCAACTATGTAGTCTATGAGACCTCGGGGCTGGCTCTCTGTGGGCCAACACTGGAATAGGGTGACCTTGTCGACCTATTCCTCAGGAATATGTCGACCTATTCCTCAGGAATATGTCGACCAGGTTGACCTGTTCCAAAATAGGTTGACCTATTTTGGAATAGGTCGACTAGGTCAACCTCTTCCGCGAGGGTTGTCAGCCTCAGGCCTGGTGTTGTCTCAGGGATTTAATTTGCAAAATTTGGTGACCTTGTCGGCTTGCCTTGTTTTCTAACCTAGAAACTAGTATAAAAGGAAGCCTAGGCACCTCATTTTTAGAGACACATACACTATAGAAATCACACATGGAATCTCAAGCATTCAAGCATTCAAGAAAGCAGATTTATCAAGCATTCAAGGCATTCAAAGATTCAAGGCTCCTTTGTGAGCATTTCATCTTCAAGATCTAGCATATGTTTTCCCATCAAGGGAGGATGTTTACATTGAGGCATTCATCATCTTCCTCATTTGATGCACACTTACATACATGGCTCCATGAAGTGATTTTGGTATATCCATAGCATTTGGGGAGATTTCCTACATTGCAAGTTCAACATCAACATACAAATACCACAAAATCCTTATTAACAAGGGTTTCTTCAAGCAAGGTGAATATTTATATTTTTCTTATTTATTTTATACATTTACATTTCAATTCAAGGTTGATTCCTCAATCTAGGGCTTGACCAAGGCAAGCCCTTATCCAACCCAACCCCAAAACCTAGTTTTATGTGTGCTAGAGAAGTATCTTAGAGTTGTAGGTACAGATCTAGGAGTTGCAGACAGAGATGTACCATAAAAATATTGATCGAATTCAACAAATTGCCTTGTGAACATGGTGACTTGGTCGACCTATTCTGAAACATGGGGACATGGTCGACCCATTCTTGGCACGTTGAGATTTTTAGCATTTTATGTGTTTCCAGTTGTGATCGCAAATCCATTGTCAAAAATTCAGCTATAGGTCTAGAACATCAATATCAATAGCAGAAAATAATATTCTTCTTCATACTTCAAGGTGAGTACCTCATTATCTATTTCAAATCTTATTTTAGATCTATTTTGACATCTTAATTGGGTTGATTTCTTACGGTTAGCAGCTAGATCTCTATTCCCTATCTTCTTAAATCAATTAGTTCAATTTTAGAAGTACATTTACAAAACCTTAATCAAATCTTACATTGCATGATAGAGGACTTTCTTGTGTACTTACATATTATATATAGGTTTAGCATTAACATCCCCTCATCTTCTTGGGATTTTCCTAATCTAACCTATGTTATATTGAGAGTTATGCCTAGAAGCCCCTCTTTCTCTTGTATTTTGAATGTTAGTGTGGAAGTGGTTAGTTAATGAATTCATCTCACATAGTTTACATTACTAAATTCATTAACCCCATTTTTCCCCTAAGCATTTTGGTGAACCCGACGT
The DNA here is from genome assembly GCA_027943335.1 of Chamaecyparis obtusa. Taxonomy (NCBI): domain Eukaryota; kingdom Viridiplantae; phylum Streptophyta; class Pinopsida; order Cupressales; family Cupressaceae; genus Chamaecyparis; species Chamaecyparis obtusa. Next base: position 97,132 of record BSBK01002630.1, on the reverse strand, counting down.
CCTATATCTCTTTCTTGGAGTTAGATCACTTGTTTTCCCTTTTTGCATTGATTGTTTCCTTTCTTTTATTGAAACTGATGCATCTATGTTTTTTGATTTTCGAGTTAGATTTAGCTATACTTATGTGGTTAGATCTCTATTTTTATGCTCTTTATTACATTGATAATTGTGATAGATCTCATTAGAGTTTCCTTTTGTGATCTCCTCTTTTATGTTCTTTATTACACTAAGTCCAACCTATAGCATTCCCGTTAGGAGAATTCATAGAATCATGGGCTCTTTTGACCATGATTCCCATTTCCTTCCTAGGACTCATGATTATACAAATATTTTTTCTAAAGATCTCAATCCCATAATGGAGCATAATTTTTCTCATTCCTCCCATGATGAAGATGAAGCTTTAATGAGTCCTCCTTCCCAAGTTGATAAACTCTCTCATGAGTTTGATAAATTGGAAAATTGGCTTGTGCACGAGAACCAAAATCCCAATAGTGTTGCTACTATTGAGGGTATTGAGAAGGTTATTACTCATGATGACAATAACATATCCATTTTCCATGGTATCTAACACCTTATTAATACTGATGCTAAGCCTTTCATATAATGTGCTCAAGAGTTAGGATACACTCGTCCTTCCACAACCGTTGAAACTTCTATCTTGATTTCTACTACCATTCCTAGTATTCCTACTTATTCGCCACCTTTCATGATAACTTCTATACAATTTTTTGCTCCTTTAAGTGTTGGTCTTCCTAATCCTTCACTTCCTCTAACTATTCCTCCTATCTCCATACCTTCTTCATTACCCTTATACAATGTCGTCCCTTTCACATATTATACTCCTCTTCGCATTCCTTCTAATCCTCCACCAACATCCTTGAATTTTCCTTCAGCTTCCTACAACTTTCCTAGTACATAGAATATGTCTATTCCTACTATTGGGTATTCTTATTCTACCATTAGTAGCTTATTTAAAACTAGCATTGCTTTACAACAAGTATCTCAATTCACTCAATCCAAGTACAACATCCCTACATGTGATATTTCCAATCCCCTTTCATTAGATATCCTTCGTGTTGTTATCCCACAACATATGGAGATACCTTATCTTGAGACTTATAATGGTAATGGTGATCCTATGATTCATGTTAGGACTTTCCAAACTATATGTAGTTATTTTTCTCACGACTTTAAGCTCATGGATAATTTTTTCACATGAACTTTTAGGGATAAAGCTATGCAATGGTATTTATTTTTACCTCTTTACTATATTAATTACTTTCAAATGCTCGCTAATGCCTTCATTCAACAATTTAAAAATAATATTTTTCCTCAAATTTCCTTGACTGATTTAATGCATTGTAAGCAAAATGTTAAAGAAAAAATTAATGACTTTATTTGTATATTTAAACATTTGTATGCTCAAATTTCTTATCATGTGTATGATCATGATATTAAATGTATTTTTATTTCTAATTTGCAAAAGGACATTAGAGATAAGATTCTTCTTACTGAGTATACATTTATTTCACATCTTTGTGCATTGCTTCGCCACTATCGGTTACAAGTGAGCCAAGTTGAGATATCTACTTAAATGGATCTTGTTATTGTGGATAAGGGTGATGTCGTTATTAATTTAAAAATAAGCTCTCTAAGCCTCACAACTACATAAATATTCATAAGTAAACAAACATAGTTGATGATCAAGCGAGTGCTACAACCAATGTTACAACTACTTTTTCCTCTGTGTATCATCTTAATTATGGGTATACTACTTTATCTTAACCTTTTCCTGTAGTGATGACCAAGTTAATTAATGCCAACTATGATGTATATAATGTGAGATATTGAAGATGTAGTAGTGTGAATATGCATTGAATGTGTGGAGGAATATAGGATCTACTTCTTAATCCAAATTCCCAAAGGAGAGATCCAAATTGATTAATCACAAGGAAGTGATCAATACACAAATGGATTAATCTATAAAGAATATGAAGAAAGGAGGAAACCTTATAGTCTGTTATAGAAAGTATGCATTTGAAAAATTAATTGAATTGAAGACAAATACTAACCTTAAAATTGGGTAAATCTGGAAAAGACTATTTTTTGATGTTTGTGCTCAGTTTCAAGAGATTTTGCAATCAAATCTAGCCTAGAAATGAAGAAACAGAGAAAACTCAAAAACCTTCTATCTTTCAGAGAAAGGTCATCCTTAACCTCAGGATCGGGGTAAGATCTTACCCCGAGGTATAATCTTTACCCCCCTTGAAAGTCATCTTTGACTTGACACAGATCCAACAGAAATTCTGTTTACGGATCTCAAAAGTTTGTCGAAAAAGGTATCTAGATCTGCACTGATATTCATTGTCCCACACATGTACCTACAAGAAAAAGAGTTTTTGTTGTTTGGATGAGGGTTTTTCCTTGGTCAAACCCTAGTTTGGAATCAACTTTAAAATGTAATTGAAATTGCAATATATATAAACAAAATAAATGGAACTATTCACCTTACTTATGTTGAAATCCTTGTGGAGGATTCGAATCCTTGGATCCACAAGTATGGATGCTCCAAATGAATATACAATTATATGTAGGATGTCTCAAATCAATTGTATTAGATACTCAACACCAATCATGAATGGATCTTGGAATAGGAAGAAGCTTGAATTAATGTGGATGGAGAAATCTTCAACAAGAGGGCTCCAAAGAGATTGAATCCTTCAATGCCTATGAATGGATCTCCTTGATGAATTGGATCATGAAGGCTTGAATTCTTGAGTGCTTGAGGATGAATGAATTCTTGAATTCTTTCCTTCTCCTTCTTCCTTGCTTGATCTCCTAATTGCACTTGAGAGCTAGATGTCTTGATCATGAAAAGTAGATTCTTATGAAGTTGCTTTATGAAAATGAGAGGAGGAAGGCTTCCTTTTATACTAGTGTAGGGCAGAAACTTCTAGAGAGGCCGAAATAGGAGAATTAAATTCCAATGAATCCTTAACCCCTCGAAATGGACCTAGATTAAATACAATTTAAGAGTTATTATTCTGAAATCTGAAACAGCTGGCCCAGAAGTGGGAAATAAAACTTTCTGAAGTCCGACATCCTGAAACCTCCAGAATTTCAAAATTGGACCCAGGGTCAGGGTTGAGGTCGACTCTGACCTAGGTCAGAGTCAAAGTTGACGTTGACCTAGGTCAGAGTTGAGGTCAACCTTGACCTTGAGGTCACAGATCTTAGTTTCTCAGGACCATGTGCTAAAAACAGGCTAGAAACAGGTGGCTCGAAACGGGTGTTTGACATGACCCCAAACCAATTACTCGAAGGGCTAAACTAGTCCTAAATGGAAGTGCTTCCATTTTCCGATGATACATTTAGCCCCCACTTTAGCAAGAGTATGGACTCGATGAAAACTCTTTGTAAAGGAGATCATAATTAAAAAATAATCTTATTGAAATCAAAGGGACAAAGGAAACCTCAAGCCCCCAAAGACTTAAGTCTTTGTCAACTTCAATATTACAATAAGAGAGACATCTCTAGAAAAAGAGAAAGAGAGAGAGAATGTGATTATCTCGCCCAATGAGGACTTATGTCCCATTGTGAACCACACAAGGAAACAACACAACTGAAAAGATGGAATTGAACCACCTATTGAATGTGGCTACTCACTAGTCAACCCATCAAGGATTCACCCTCAAGAATATTCTATTCCACGAGTAAAAACAAAAGAAAAAGAGATCTAGTCTTACGGTCACCTTGGACCTTAAAGGATCAAAATTTTGAAACTGGAGGGATCAAGAGATCCTAAATAAAATTTCATTCTTTAAGGATTAGTCACTAATCCATAAAGGTAGAAAAGAGCTTTCAAAAATATATATGTAAATTAAAAGTGTGTTTGTGCAATAGGTGAGCAGAGTGTATGCCCCCATGTTAAAATTGTTGCTAACACTTTAACAAGAGCAATGGCTTGAACAGCAACATAAACAACTCCACTAATTACATTTCCCCTACGAGATGCCCCCAAACGAAGATAAATCAAGGGAAATAACACATAAACATACATAGAACACAGAGGGATCCACCTGTCGTGGGGTCAGTATGATCATAAGATAATATATATATATATGATATTATTGCAAATGAATTGACATCATTCCCCAAAGAAAGTAGAACTATAATCACAATGAAGGAAAGAACACAAGAGATACAAAGAAGAATCTTTTCAGACCACAACCTAGAGACCAAAAATATTCAGTGCTACCAAGTTGTAAATCCAAGTGGACTACACAAGGAAACATTTACGAACAATATCACGAGTACAACATAACACGAAACAACATATAGAAGAATAGAGATACATATAGAGGATTTGTACAATAGGTTTGATTCCTTTATCACCTTGTGCCAACAAAGAAACAAGGGTCGTATAAAAGAATCTAACAACATTTAGAAAACACATTATGGGAGAAGCACAGTACAACAGGCAAACACACAAAAAGATAACATAAAGGACAAGACAATAAAGTGTGTCTCCTACTCTCCCTATATCGTTCTATATCATTTAGGGAAGGTGGGTAACTCGCAAGAGGGACTATATCCAACATAGTAGGAATGATAGTCAGTTCCAAACAAGGATCCTCTTGAGAATCATAATGTTCGATACTAGGTGTAAGTGTCAATTGTAATAAAAGCATATTAGGTAAATCAATATCAATGTCAATAGTTTCATATTCATCATTAACATTATCAAGAGTGTCTTCTTCATCTAGATTAATCAAAATAGGATCTAAGATATGAATAGAATCATTGTAATCTTGCATTTTAACATTATTATTAGTAGTAAGTTCTTCTAACACATCATGCATATAGGCTTGTCAAAAGAAGGTAAAGAACTTTGAAGAATAGAAATACGAGCCTTTGCTTGTGCACGATGCTTCTTATGACATTCATTAGAAGATCGATTATGTTTTTTTTTACTTGAAATATGTTGAGATCTAGGAGGAACAACTACTGGATCCTTAACAAGTTCTATAGGAGGATTAATAGGATTCTCAGCAGATTGACAAACAACACTAGGAGCTTGATTAATAGAAGTAGAAGCCATAGATAAAGGAGGTATGGAAGGTGTAGGCAAAAGACCGTGATTAAGATCCATCGGAGGCATTCTTAACTCAAGAATCTTACGATACTTATAGGCTTGGTATGAGCGAAAAAGATTATCAGTTCGAGAAGGACATGAGTTAGGTAATGAAGGCCAAAAGGAATCAAGGGTAGCACAATCCTTGGGCCAAGAAGGTTGATATAAACTATGATTAACTGTCTTCACTTCTTCATCATGAATTAATTTAAGACACTTATGGATAGGATAAGAAACAACATGCATGGGCTTTAACCACGGAAAACAAAGCTTAACTTGAAATTGATCGGAACTAGAATCAACAACGAAGGTAGTGTTCACAATTTTACCACAAAGTTCAAATGGAAAGCTAATATAACCAAATGATAGATCAAGAAAACCATTATAATTTTGACTCCACACATTAGATGTATCATAAGAATCATGTTGCAAGTTTTTCATAAAAAGATTTTCTTCCGTAATAAAATTGACTAAGGATGTAGGATCAACAAGACAACCACGCGTAGGTCTCTGAGAAATCCTAGCATAAATGTAAAGGGGACCATCAAGAGCCTCAATAGTCTCAAAATCATCAAAGGTAATCAAAAGTTCCCGAGGTCTTTTATTCTTAGGTTGCTTTCGAGGTTTAGGTTGAGGTGGAACTTGAGATTGAGGCTGAGGTGGAGATACAGATTGAACAACATGCTCTACATGGTTAAAAATGTGATTAAGATCATCCATCTTTAAATCATAAACAATATCCATAGAAGATGGCTGAGCAATGGTATTAGTATCATGTGTAGGTAAAGTATTCATGTAGATTTGAAGATTTTGATTATGAGGAGACACAGATTTGTTCCCACTACCATCAATATTATCAACAGATAAGGCATTAGAATCGATTAAATCTTGAACCTTATGTTTTAAAAAATAACACTTCTCAGTATCATGACCGTTCTGACGATGATATTGAAAAAAAGCTTTAGGATCAAAGGATTTGGATGCTACTGTAGCAGGTAAAAGAGGTGGAATAGGAGGTAAAGTAATCATATTAGCGGTTAACAACCTATTCATAATAGAATGTAAAGATTCAAAGAGAGGAGTAAATGTACGATTTAATCGAAAAAAAAGTGGATGAAAAAGTGGCATTGGAGGATGCAACAACAACTTGATCAGCAACTGCATTCTCTTATTTGTTTATCTTGACATAGTTGTTAAGTTTTTGAAAGTTTGTTTGGATTAGGAGAAGCATCACTCTTATCAACTGGAATAGGAGCCATTGGAGTGTTTCTTTCAAATTGACTCACTTGTAATTGATAATGATGAAGCACTGGACAAAGTTGTTGAAAAGAGGTAAATTCAGTAAGTAGAATCTTATCTCTAATATCCTTTTGCAAATTTGAAATAAACATACATTGAATATCCATATCAGGAACATAATAAGAAATTTGAGCATACAAATGCTTAAATCTACCAATAAATTAAGTCAATTTTTCCTTAGTGTTTTGTTTACAATACATCAAATCAATTAAGGACACTTGTGGACCAATGCTATTTTGAAATTGTTGAATAAAAGCATTAGCAAGTTTTGGAAAAGAGTCAATAGAATAAGGAGGCAAGGAACAATACCATTGCAAGGCCTTGTCATGAAAAATTTTAGAAAACAACTACGCTAAAATCCTATGGTCATGAGCATAATCACTACAAAGGATTTGAAATATTTTAACATGAGTAACAGGGTCTCCCTTACCATTGTAATTCTCAAGATAGGGCATATTGGCTTGCTGAGGAATAGGAGCATGAATGATGTCTAGGGATAAAGAACTTCCCATGTCACATTTAGGAATGCTAAACTTGTTTTGAGTCAAGGATGCAAGTTGTTGTTGTAAAGATGACACGGTTTGAGGGTATGTGCAAGATCATGGTATGCCAAAAAGTGGCGATGTGAAAAAGAAGTCCCCGTTGATAGACTCTTTGAAAAACAACTATAACTTTCAAACAATATAACATTTTTGAAATTTGAAATATACATCACATTCTATGCTTCAACTAATACAATAATGATAAAAAATTATTTCAATTTGATGAAGTTTAGAATAAGTTAAGGTGGTTAGACACGAGAGTTTTTATATTCAGGAAAATTTGTAGCAGAAAAAACATAAATAATTATTTAGTTGAAAAAAAAAACAAAAAAATATACATCACATCTAGACATGAGTCTACTATTTTTATCTAGAATTTTATAAAAAAATATTATCATTTGATTTTGTTTAATGTGGTCAGACATACACCTACTTGTTATCTTTCTAGTCCTGATTGATAGACTTATTGAAAAATAGCTATAACTTTCAAACTATATAACATTTTTGAAATCCAAAACATGTGTCAGATTCTATGCTTTTCCTACTACAAGAAAAATAAACAAAGTTTTCAATTTGATAAAGTTTAGACTAAGTTAATGTGGTTAGACATGAGAGTTTTTGTATTTTGGAAAAGTTGTAGAAGAAAAATCACAATTAATTATTTACTTTGAAAAAAATTACAAAAAAACATGTCACACAAGTCTACTACTTATATCTAAAATCTTGTAAAAAAAAGTTATCATTTTATTGTGTTTAAGGTGGTCAAGCATACACATACTTCTTATTTTTTCTTGAAATTTTTGTACTACTACATTTAAATTTAAAATTTTCAACATATAGAATAATTATTTTTAAAAAAAGCCTAGTATCTTAGAAACTAAATTCAATTTTCTACAAATTCACTTTTACATATTTCTGATATAATAATTATAACTTGTTCAAATTTTTATGTCAACTTGTCTAAACCTGATTTTCTAAATTTTCATTGCCACTTAAGGGCCTAATTTAGGATACCACAATCCTGCACATACCCTTGAGCCAAATTGATGATTGTTGAGTCATTAGAGGAAATAGGAGGCATATCAACATTAGAAACACTAGGTAAAGTGCATGAAGCAGCAGGAATGGAAGACACAACTGGAGGAACACTTGGAACTATAGTTGGAAGAGGATTGGAATAAGTAAAAGGAACTTTATGATAAGAAGGTTGTGATGTAGGAAGGGACACATGAGGAACACTCATAGGAATAGAGGGAACTGTCGTAGTCACCAAAGGAGGAGTATAGGTAGGAATACTAGGTAAAGGAGCAGAAGAGGGTTCCACACTAGTAATAGGAGTAAATCCTAAATCTTGAGCTTCCTGAGCTAAAGGTTTAATATTTGAATGCACAAGATGAGTAATACCACGCAAGAGATTAACACCTTGATCACTATCATGAAGGAATTTCTTAAGAGCCTCTCTAGCTTGAATAGAATCTTGATTATGGTTTTCTTGGATAAGTTAATTACCCATTTTATCAAGTTCGGTTGAAAGTTTTTGGACTTGTTTAGGAGGAACTCTTAAAGCATCATCCTCATCACGAGATGAGCGAGAAGAGTTTTTCTCCATAGTAGGATTGGAATCATGAATAATCAAATTGTCATCTGGGATCCTAAGGAAAGGAGAGGAAGACTCAGGATTAAAGGCACCCATAAGTCTACGACTTTGTCTAACCAGAATATTATAAGTACGACTAGAGGTAGTAAAGCTCATATACCAATGCAATGCAAATGAACACAAAATATTTTGATTTTATATGAGATGAAAACACAAAAATAAATCTAATACATGCCAGATCTAACACCATAAAAGAAAGAGTTTAACCATAAATACAATAGGGCATCTAATTCCACAAAAGAGAGGGGGCAAGCTTGTTGGCTTTACCAAAAATTTATATATGGAATGTGAGATATTTAAGATATAGTAGTGTGCATATGTATTGAATGTGTGGAGGAATATAGGATTTACTTCTTAATCCAATTTCCCAAAGGAGAGATCCAAATTGATTAATCACAAGAAAGTGATCAATACACAAATGAATCAATCTATGGAGAATATGAAGAAAGGAGGAAACCTTATAGTCCGTTATAGAATATATGCATTTGAAAAATTAATTGAATTGAAGACAAATACTATACTCAAAATAGGGTAAATCTAGAAAAGACTATTTTCTGATGTTTGTGCTCAGTTTCGGGAGATTCTGCAATCAGATCTTGCCTAGAAATGCAGAAACAGAGAAAACCTAGAAACCTTATATCTTTTGGAGCAAGGTCATCCTTGACCTCAAGATCGGGGTAAGATCTTACCCCGGGGTACAATCTTTACCCCCCTTGAAAGTCATCCTTGACTTGAAACAAATCCAACGGAAATTCTGTTTGCGGATCTCAAAAGTTTGCCGAAAAGGGTATCTAGATCCGCACTGATATTCATCGTCCCACACCTGTACCTACAAGAAAAAAGGTTTTTGTTGTTTGGATGAGGGTTTTTCCTTGGTCAAACCTTGGTTTGGAATCAACCTTAAAATGTAATTGAAATTGCAATATATATAAACAAAGTAAATGGAACTATTCACCTTACTTATGTTGAAATCCTCGTGGAGGATTCGAATCCTTGGATCCACAAGTATGGATGCTCCAAATGAATATACAATTATATGTAGGATGTCTCAAATCAATTGTATTAGATCTTCAACACCAATCTTAAATGGATCTTGGAATAGGAAGATACTTGAGTGAATGTGGATGGAGAAATCTTCAACAAGAGGGCTCCAAATAAATTGAATCCTTTAATGGCTATCAATGGATCTCCTTGATGAATTGGATCATGAAGGCTTGAATGATTGAGTTCTTGAGGATGAATGAATGATTGAATTCTTTCCTTTTTCTTCTTGCTTGCTTGATCTCTTGATTGCACTTGAGAGATAGATGTCTTGATCATGAAAAGCGGATTCTCATGAAGTTGCTTGCTGAAAATGAGAGGAGCAAGGCTTCCTTTTATACTAGTCTAGGGCACAAACTTCTAGAGAGACTGACATAGGAGAATTAAAATCCAATTAAGTCTTAACCCCTAGAAATGGAAATATATTAAATAAAATTTAAGAGTTTACCATTCCGAAATTCGAAACAGCTGACCCGGAAGCAGGAAATAAAACTTTTCAAAGCTCGACATCCCGAAACCTCCAGAATTTGAAAATTGGACCCAAGGTCAAGGTTGAGGTCGACTATAACCTAGGTCATATTTGAGGTCCACTTTGACCTATGTCAGATTCAAGGTCGACCGTGACCCAGAAGGTTGACCTTGACCCTGAGGTCACAGATCTCAATTTCTCGGGACCAGGTGCTAGAAACAGGCTGGAAACAGGTGGAGAGAGAAGCAGAATAGGGGAAAAAGCTAGATGTAGTCAAAGACCCATTCAAGGTGCTTAACATGACCCCAGACCACTTACTCGGAGGGCTAAGCCAGTCCTAAATTGAAGTGCTTCCATTTTTTGACGATACACAAACATTCTTAAAATTCCTCCTATCCATCCTATTGACATTAGAAAACCAATTCCTAAGTCATTTGATCAAAATGTTTTCTATCAATACCATCATCAACCTGGTCATGAGACTCAAAGGTTTTATGATTTGAATGATGTTATTCAAGACCTTATTGATTCCAATTCTATATCTGTCGATGCTCAAGTTAATAGTATGAATAAGTCTGTATCACCTCCTAACTAGAATTTAGAAATTTACACCAACCCTTTGCCTTCAGATTCAACAAATGTCATTAATTAACCTTCTTCTCTAGTTACCAGTATTAGTTATGATGATAAGGTAGTAGAAGAAAATAATGTTGAGTCTCAACCTCAACCTTTTCCTAAACTTACATCTCCTATCACCTTTGATGATACTGATGTGTTTAAAGCACCTAATGGTCCTCTTTACATTACTACTAGGGTTTCTCATATCCCTTCCCATGGTATTTTGATCAATTCCTCATCCCTCATGAATGTTATCACTAAAGAACATCTTTTTAGTAAATTATTGCATAAGAATGCATATGATACATTTATTATTTATATTCAAACTTGTAATTGTTTTCTTTATTGCCCTCTCATTTCTATTAATCTTCCTATGACTATTGTTGGTAAGGTGTTTACACCACATTTGATGTCATTACTACTTCGGATGAATTTCAGGTTAAGATTGGCATCTAGTGCCTTTCCTCCATGCAATTTATATCCTCTCTTATTCCCTTTGCAAACCTTCACATCCTCTAGATTCTACTAATATAGATTTCTTTTGGCAATCTCTCTCTCACATATACTGCCTAACCATTCTGGTCATCTCTTTCGATCCTATAAGGAATACAAGGTAAAAAAGATTCTTGAGCTTAGCCTTCCAAAGGAGTCTACTCATGTCACTATCTTACCTACCCAACCTATTCATCCTCTTATCATTCCTCAACCCATAGTCATTCCCTCCACAGAACCTATGATTGTGGAACCTAATCCTTCAAGTTTATCTCATAAAACCATTCATAACCAATATGCGCATCAACGTCGCAAAAACTGTCAAGATAAGGCTAAGTCTTGTACCCTTTCTTCTCGCATTGCATCTTCCTCTCAACCTTCTCCTTCCATTGATCAACCCATGCTTTAGACTTTAAAGGAATTTAATCAAAATAATAATATGAAAGAGGATAAACATGATGATTTTGTTCATGTTTTAGAGTATATTAATATTGACATGAAAGATACTCTTGATGATGATTCTAATGCACATGTTAGTGATGATGAATGTGATAATATCGATATGGATTATGATTTTCCTAATATTCTTCCTACGCAACTTACAATCACTCCTAGTGTAGAGCACGGTGACTCCCACCATAGTCATTGCTTGGATTTGGCGATGGTTCCTATTGTGCTTGATGTTGTTCCTCTTGCCAGTTGCTCACCCTTCCCTAACATTTCAGACCGAGATCGGGGGGCGAAGTGGCATGCTTGATGTGGACTTCTCTAGCATGGTAGTATTTATGTGTTCATGTTGTGTTTCCCCCGTGTTGTGTTTTTTGTTATATGTTTTGTCTAGATTGGTTTAGAGTATTCTCAACTGCTCCATTTTCACAAGATGATAAAGTAGTTGAATATGTTGTGAGATTATTCTATTTTAATCACTCTCATTCTATTTTGTTTTTACATGTTATGTTTTATATGTGCTATTACTCATAAATGTGCCCTTGTGTAGTCTACTTCAATGCTTATGACATAGCAGCACTAATTCTTTTTGGTCTTTGTGGTACCAGCCCAAAAAGACTCTTATCTGTATATCTTACTTGTTTTTCCTCTATTGTGTTGTAGTTCTACTTCCTTTTAGGAATGATGACATTTCATACTTTATATAATATTACATATTATCATATGATCATACTAACCCCAAAGTTAGCAGATCACTTCATTTTCTGTCTTTTGTTATGTATTCATTTCCCTTGGAATGTTTTCTCGTGGAGGAATTTCATAGTGGAAATGTTCTTCATGGATGAATGTACACTTTCGTTAAATCCATTTCTCCTATTAAGGAATTTACAATTATTTTAACATGTGGGTATACACTCCACTCACTTTTTGCACACATACACATTGGCAGTTTTTCTCCTCTATCAAACTATTGACAGTTCTTGGGGGCTATTTTCTCTTTTGGATATCTCTTTGGATTAATGACATTCTAGGAGGCTGGATCCTTATTTTTTATCCTTCTTGGAACTATTGAAATTCTTGGAATCATGATTGTCTTTTGATCCTTAAGGACACACACATCCTTATGCCTGGCTCATCTTTCGATTCTTCTTTTTTGGACATGGAGTTCCCTTGAAGTTAAATCCTTTGATGAGTTGACTAGAATTCCACACACACTTTATAGACTATTCAATGCCATCTTTTTTTGCACCCCCTTTTTCTTTTTCTTTTATTTCGTCCAGTTCATAATAAGAAACAAAAACCTTATTGGGCAAGTTGGATACACTTTATTGTTTGCACGACATGTATCTTATTTTTTGGCTTCGTATGTGATGAATACTCAAGTATATTGGGGGCTTGATGATTTATTTGTCTCCTTAGCCATGATAAGATCAACTCTTTCTTTTCGATCTACTTTACTGTGATTTGAGGCAACTCATACTCCCGCTAAACTAGGGCATAAATGTACCATCATAAAATGAACACACTCCTCATTTAAGATATTTTAGATCCCATCCTTTATCAAATTTTTAGACCTTGGATGGATTCTATCTCAGTTCTCTTTTACTCCTATTTAGACCTATTTTCTCCCTTTTCAACTATGTAGTCTCTGAGACCTCAGGGCTGGCTCCATGTGGGCCAACCATGGAATAGGTCGACCAAACCAACCTGTTCCTCAGGAATAGGTTGACCTATTCTAGAGTTGGTCGACTAGGTTGACCTATTCCCCAAGTGTTGTGAGCCTTAGGCTCGATGTTGTCTCAGGGATTTAATTTGCAAAATTTTGAGACCCCATCAGCTTGCTTTATTTTCATGCCTATAAAATACTATAAAAGGAAGCCTAAGAACCTCATTTTGAGAGACACGTATACTATAGAAATCACATGTACAAGATTAAGCATTCAATTATTCAAGAAATCTTATTTTTATCAAGCATTCAAGGCATTCAAAGATTCAAGGATCCTTTGTGAGTATTTCCTCTTTAAGATCTAGCATATTGCTACCAATCAAGGGAGGAGATTTACATCGAGGAATTCATCATCTTCATCATTTGATTCACACTGACATCCATGGCTTCATGAATTGATTTTGGTAGATCCATAGCATTTGTGGAGATTTCCTACATTACAAGTTCAAGATCAACATACAAACATTGCAATATCATTATTGACAAGAGTTTCTTCAAGCAAGGTGAATATTTATATTTGTCTTATTTCCTTTATATATTTTCATTTCAATTCAAGGTTTATTCCTCAATCTAGTGCTTGAACAAGGAAATCCCTTATCACCCCAACCCCAAAACCTAGTTTTTTGTGTGTAGGAGAAGGATCTCAAAATTGTAGGTACAAATCTCGGAGTTGCAAATGGAGATATACTATTAAAATATAGGTAGAATTCAATAACGTTCCTTGGGAACAGGGTGACTTGGTCGACCTGTTCTGAAACACGGTGACATAGTCGACCTATTCCTAGAAGCCTAAGATTTTTAGTATTTTTTTTATTTTCAGTCGCGATCACAGATCCACAATAAAAAAATACAACTACAGGTCCAAAAGAGAAGTTTTTAGAGAAAAAAATCATATTCCTCTTCATACGTCAAGGTGAGTACCTCATTATCTATTCCATATCTTAGTTTAGATCTATTTTCATATCTTAATTGGGTTCATTGCTTATGTTTAGCACCTAGATCTCTATTTCTTATCTTGTTAAATCAATTAGTTCAATTTTACAAGTATATTTACACAAACTTAATCAAATCTTATATTGCATGAAAGAGGACTTTTTTGTATAGTTTAAGTTTAGCATCAACATACCCTCATCTTCTTGGGATTTTGCTAATCTAACTTAAGTTATATTGAGATTTACGCCTGGAGGCTCCTCTTTCTCTTATATTTTGAGTGTTGGTGTGGAAGTGGTAAGTTAATGAATTCATTTCACATAGTTTACATTACTAAATTTATTAACCCCATTTTTTACCTAAACAGGATCATAGAAACTACAACCATTAGCTTATCATAAAATTTTAAAATGTCCTCTTCTAGGGTGTGAATTCTTTTTTCACGTGAATATTTTAATTTGTCAACCTCTCTTGACAAATTTTGAGTCATAGTGATAAATTTCTTGACTCTTCCATTTTCTAGGGATACAACTTGTTCCATTTTGAAGGTAATCAATTCTTTAATAAACCCTCATAAATTAGAAGCATGGCCATCTATTATGTCTTTTATACTCTTCTTAATGATAGCACTATTGTAAATAGAGGAAGCCTTTGCTATTCGTGTTTCCTTACTAATAGGTATACGAACATGAAAATAAAAATTGTCCTCATTGATAAGGGATGGAGGTAGAGAGGAATCATATGAAACATATTCCTTTTTAAGCTTGTTAGTACTAGAGGATGAAATTTGGCTCTTCCCCTTTCCTTAGTCATGGTTGAAGGGGAGATAGTAAATTTTCCTTTTCCTTTTTGGTCCTCAGTAGGTCTAAAAGTGTCCAAAACATATTCAATAGAGGGGGAATAATCCAAATCTTCCTCATTAGAAATGACAAACTTGAGGTGGTCTTTTTTCTCCCTTCCAAGATTCAATATTTTATTGGTTTGAGCCCCACCCACATCCTAATTGGAGACCCCCTTAGACTCCACATCCTGATATTTTTTAAAGTGACTCACATATTTCTTAGCTTTAGCCAAACTAGGATTATTTAGAACCACCACATCCTTTTCAAATTTCATAATGAGAAGGATTAATCCTTCATGTAAAATCGGTTGAGAGAATTTATTCGTATGAAATTTAATACTATGTGATAGAGAGGAGAATAAGTAAAAAGAAATAGAAATATATTTTCCATGTCTCAATTGGTTTAGAATAATGAAATGATAGATAAATAGGTCGATTAATCGACCATCTAGAGAGACGCGCCTCATTTCCACTGCCACCACTTTTCCCCAAAGAGTAGAGACAAAGCCTCTATCATACCCACCATCTATATTCCTCTTGAGTTTCTCCCATTCATTTCCCATGAAGAAAATTGATAAACCTCCATCAATATTATTCTTATCTTGAAACAATTTCCTCACCTTACCATGGGTTTGGGAGACTTCAACTAACTTAAGGGTTCACCCTATAAGGAGTGACTAGTACCTTGTTATAAGTATAATCAAATATTCTATGATCTACCTCATTAGAGGATTTCAAGACTCTGTTAAGAGCTCATCCAATTAAGGGATTTACAATAACAACCTGTTAAATCTCACTCGGTTAAGGGATTTTCTTATTGTAACTGCTAAAGAACAACATGTTCAATGATATGGATGTAGCACTGAATGCATGACAGATTTCTCTGTGTATCTATTCACATCTATGTCTTCTCTATCGAATCTCTGATCTTAACCCTAATTGATTTCACAATCGATCACAATAACATCAACCTTCGCAACATCAATCTGCTAACTTACTTTTCATTATGAGAAGTACCACTTATATACACTTCTAGTATCGACTTCATGGAAACCAAATACTTTCCCATAAAAGTGATAATCTTGATGTAAAACATATTTTCTTATGACCCTGTCAACTCACAATAAGATCTACATTATATTTCTCCAGAATAGTCAAACATGTTTTGACTTATGCAATGCACCACCTGAGATCTTCCATAAATAATAGAATCGATCCCAAAAATAACACCTCATAGATTCTATAACCCATATTACACATCATCATCACATTAGCATCATCACATTAGTATCATCAAAACCACTATTACACTTACCGATCTAGAATCTTTTGACTGATGATGAAGAACTTAAGTGTTTTTACTTGTCAAAATGATTGTGACAACAAAATCTCTTTCACCGATCAACCAAATGAGTTGTGGTCAAAACCAAACTTTACTCTGAATATTTTGATACTATAGGTATGACCACACCTCATGATTCTTTATCTCTCATGACCGCTTCCAAAGTATTGACCTTCCTGTCTACTGATCTTCTAGATTTAACCAATTTCTTGTATTACTAATTACTTAACCTTCACATAGATTGTATCCTGCACTTCATTGATTATTGATTTGACCTAGTTGTCATCAATGAAAAACAAACCAATTGCTTCCTATGATTGGAACCAATTTATATCACCATGTCAACTCCCAATCTAGTCACAATGCCAACAATGTACACTCTCATTTGGCAAGGATCCATTTTATACTTTCTCCTTTTTTTTTGATGAGGTAAGAATAATTCTTCCCATCATATTGTGCTTATACATCAGATTTCCATAGATGTCCCAATAAAAATTTGTATGCATCCATGGTAATTATATAATACAAAATGTCATCCCTATACTCCCTATTATAAATTCTATCCATGAGTGCTCATTAACTACACCTATTTTCCCTTTATTTGAAACAACCATGACACTTTGTATGAATTAGGATGAGGTAGTCTTTTTAAAATTTAGTTTGTCTACCATCTCTAGTAAAAACAAATTTTCAGTTGAACCAGAATTACCTATTACCTTGGATACCTTTCTATAATCTTTGCATGTGGTTCTCAATAATGTCTTCCTCTGAGGGGGTTCTTGCACTTGTGGAACCTTCAACAAGGTTCTCCTCAAGATTAGGCTTTCTCCATAATGTGTGGTACCTTAATTTCCAATTAGGGAATTAACACTTTGACAATATTACTTTATGATCAATTGGTTCCTTCTCTCTCCTCCATGAGATCTTGAGGCTTTCTTAGGAAACTTGTTCATGTTGTGCCCTACACAATTATAATTAAAAATCTTCCCATGAAAACATTAGGAGCTCTTCCTAGTCCTCCAAATCTATCCCTTTTGTTGGGTGTCCTTCCCCTATAGCCTCCTCTTGAACTAGAGTCCATAATTTTTTCTTGGTGGCTAGGATCTCCCTGACTTCTTTGAAACTAATTTCTTCCCCCGTTTCTTCATCTACCTTTGCAATACATTTCCTCTCTTCCTCTATTTTGTTTCTTTCCATTTCTTCTTAACTTATCATCTTCTCTAAGTATCATTTGGAAACACTTATCCACTATCTCAAGGTTCATGATGGTAATTTCATCTTGGATACTAAACTTCAACGCATTTATCTTGCAACTTTTCCTTTCTCATCTTCTACATGCCTATATTTGAGAGTAAGTTTGTGAAAATCTTCAGTGTAGGTGGACACATCCATGTCCTTTTGTTTTAGGTTCTACATCTTCTTATAGATCAATTCCTTATAATCTGCTAGCATAAACTAATATTTTATCTTCTCAACTATCTTGCTCCAAGAGGTGTTCATTATCCTCCCACTCTTTACCTATTCACCTTGGGTGTAGTTTCACCATGTGAGTGCAACACCTTTCAATTTTGTTTTTTGAAACTTCATTTTTTTTCTCAAGAAAATCCTTTCATTCAATGTAATTATTCAAGGCCTCAATCCATTCCACAACCTTAACAAGATCCATCTTTCAAATAAACATTTGAAGATCCACCCGGGCTTCTGAAGCATCCTAGCCCATTTTCTTAAGGGCATCAATCAAATACCTATGATCTGCAAGTACCTCTGTCTCTATTCTTCCTCTAGGGAAATTCATCTCCTTATCCCCCTTGTTTCATTCTTCTTTGGAGACCTCACATTATCTTCTTATTTATTTCCTTAAATCCTTGGTTACTTCCTTGAGCTAGTCTTGATTATTTCTTCCGTCTCTTGGAACCTCTTAGCCTCATATGTGGCCATTCCCTTTGGAGGCATGATGCTAGACTCTCCTTCACTCTCTTTTTTTAATATAAACCAATCCCAACAATACAATTAGCTCTGATACCACTATGATGCAGAGGGTATACCAATGACAACAAACCCCACAACTCGTTTATCAAACACTTGAACAATTTTGTCCCTAGAGACTCTTGACCTTCATGTAGGATTCACAACCCAATAACATGTGTAAACATGACTTAAATAATTGATCTGAATTATTTCCAATTTTTAAATTTCCAAACCTTGGATGATACAAATTCTCAAATCAATACCCCAGCCTTGACATTTAACCATATTTTCCTTCAACCTTCCAATATTGGGTAACTACCACTTGGTTCCTATGGAGTTTGAACAAGTGACTCCTTAACCTCAAAAGTGTCTCAATGGAGTAAAAAAAAACAATTGACAACTTTGAACAGACCCACAAAGCTATTTGCTAGTACTTTATTTGTAAGGGTGACCTATTCCTTGTAGCCCTACCTCAGGACTAATTAGGATCTGGCCTACAAACATTACACACAAGAGTCAAATAAAATTAGGTTTTTAGAAACCCTTTTCCTATTTGCAAAATATACTTCAAATTTGGCACTGAGTTCATTCACTAACTAGTCAAACAATTTCTAATCACCTAGACCTAAAAGGGGAAATTAAGCCTAAATTACAAAGAAAATCCTATAAAAATGACTTCCTCTGCACAACCAATAATTGTAAGAGTTTTAAATGGTCTAGAAAATATATAATCCACCATCACTTTAGGTCTGTTCAATTATTTTTTTACACTATCAATCAGATCTTGGTTTCTTCCTACCTACCACATAAAGAATGTCAGGCCTAAGGCTTGGAATTTCTCCTAACTTCCTCCATCACCCAACTTGGAACTTGATGCATCTTAAATTACATACAGAGTTATAACTTTCCATCAAGGGCCATAATTTTCTGATGGTGGAAAGTCAAGTTATGGGCATTTTAATGTCAACCCCTAGGTAGGTGAGGTTTTAGTGACTGGTTTTACCAAAATTATAATATCTTGCACCATTAATTAATGGATCAACTTTGAGAAACTTGTAGAAGAGAGTTAGTTCATTGCTTAAAATATCTATGTGCATCAGAGCAATTACTCAATCCGTACAAAGATGTAAAATGCAAGGAAACAATAAAATTGCTAGAGAAATATAGAGTAGTTTTATTGATTTCAAACCCAAATCTTCAATCAACATCAACAACCTTAAATTCTTCAGTCTCCTAAGGAATAAATAAACATCATTCAACTTGTTCAACCAACTCCAACTGAAATTTGAACCATATAGCCTTTGGAGAGGGAATTTGCACAATTTGAACCTTTTGACAACTTGTCTATTTTGTTCCTTAGCCTATGCCTATATGTCCTCCTTCTCAAGTTACAATGATTATATTTCAAACATCACCCTTAACATAAAATAACTCTCAATTTATGATTTTTATATTATCCTAATGCCTTTGATTAGGTCTAACCATATTGGCATGTATATGCCTAATTAGGACTTAGTAGCATTTAGCCTTACAAAATGGTGTCAAAACCTTACAAAATGATGGCAACTGGTCCATGGGACCTTATTATAAGATAAACAACAAAAACAAAAGATGAATATTTATTGTGTTCATGTGGTGACCCTGGACCAATAGTTCCCCATGGTGATGTTGAGTTGTGGATCTAGATTAGTGCATGATAATGGACTTCCTCCTATCACCTTGAGTTTTAACCCTTAATGTTCCTTCGTATGCAAACACCTTTTGGTGATGAGTGATGAGTTGGTGAAGTTGAGAGTGGCACCGATGTCTAACATGACTGTGACCCTTTTTTCCTTGAGTGGACCACAAAACCAAAACATATTGCACCTTGGAGTGTCACCTAGTACTTCAATGATGCATCCTCTACATACCAGTGTGGAAATCCTCTATGCCTGATTTATTTCTTCTTTAGCCTCCTCTTCTTCTTGCTGCTCAAACTCTTGTTTGTCTTCCTTCTTATCAGATACCAAATTAATTTAATTATTTTTTCCATTCCCTAAGCATCGATGTCCTAGTTCTCATGGCTCCTTACAGGTGTAGAAAATCTATCTCCTCTCGATCTCTTACCTTGTGGTCTCATCCAATGACGGCTTCTCCGAATAAGGTTTGTTGTATTTTTCCTTCAATGTGATGGGTAGTTTGGCATGTGTATTGCTCTTAGAAGAAGAATATGAGGTAGTCATGTCACTTTCCTTCTTAGTTTACTCAGTGAGTGTGTTGGAGTTGAACCCTTTGACCCAACCTTTTATGGTTTCCATCAGTCCATCCATGAACAATATAACTAGTCTTCTCTTTGAGGTGTCTCCAACCAAACCTAGCAGTCTCTAAAATTATGTGATGTAACTATCTACTGGCCTAGTATGCTCTATTTGAGAGAACTCCTTGAAGTTGAATTCTAGATCCTCTCTATTAAAGTTGTTTATAAGTCTCTCTAGGAAGTTGACATATGACGTGACTCAATCATGATTGAGAGAGACCGTCTCTTGGTGCTACGACTCATGAGAGATTCCTTCTACATGAAATACTATAATCTTGATTTCCTCATCTTTGAGCACTAGATTATGCTAGATGTATGTATCCACTTTCTCTATCCATGCTCATTCAAATATTTTTCCAAACCCATCAAAAGTAGAGAGGTTCAAATTGCCAATTATTTTTTTGACATAATTATTGTGATGGTCATGTCTCATAGAATATCTCATCTACAAATCTACATAATCCTTGAAGGGTACTTCTACTCCAAATTCTTCAAACAACTAGACTTTCTTGAATTGATATTTTATGTCCAAGAAGGTAGTTTCTTATTCTCCATTAAGTTAAGTCCTTTGACGAAACATCCATATCACTAGGCATGTGTAGGAACACTAAGTATGAGATCTCTCATTAACAAAATCTTTGTCGATCCCATTATGATTTCCATTTGTCCTTCCTTCTACCAAAAGCCAAAGTATTTTGCTAATTTTGTATTGTCCATTTACCAAAGTCTCACCAAGGTCTCACTAAATTTGTTTTTCTCTTGTTAGATCCCAAAGCAATATCATCATTTTGGAGCTTGGTTAACTCATCTTGTTTACTGAATGGGATCTTGTACGCATCTAATGTTACCCAGTACACCAGCAAAATCACCATCTTTGATACCACAGTGATGAGCTAATAGTAATATCCCTCTTGGGCCCCCTCCATAAACGTATATAAATCTTGATATGGCTTGTTTATTCTACCTCCATTATATGGAAATTTCTTTACACCTGTATGGTAGTAACCAAGATACTCACACAATACGATGATAATTTGTATGGACCTCACTTATCACACAATACACCATTTTTACTTCAACCATATGGTCACACTATACAACCAATTGCACACTTGTATGGTTCCCACCTATATGGAAAGAATGTTTGGTATTCGTAAAGGCTCTATGCTTGCAAGGTAATCTTCTCAAAACTATACAAGACTCTACTGTTGTATGATGACTCCTCTGAAGGCTCTGTTGACTATAATTTGATCATTTATTAGCTAGATTATTTGATTCTATTATAACAAACAATATGTAGGGACTCGCCAAAATATTTAAATAGAACACACAATATACTCTCAAATATATATTATCTCAATGCATAAGATGAAAGCTTTGGAGACATATATTAAATCTATTACTTGATTACAACCTAGTCTTCAGATGAAGAGATTACAAATTTGGACCGCAACAAAAATAGGGTATAGAATGACTCTCACTGAAATTGCAAAGTGCCAGAATGGTGAGGATCTTTCACCTTTGGAATGAAAGATAGTGTTGAATTCCAACCGGAATCGCAAATACATAAGAAACATAAACTTAACCATCACTGCCTACAATGCCAAACATAACCTTATAAAGGGCTCCAGGAAGTTTCCTAAAGGGGGTTACAATTAGGCCAATAATAGTAATTTATTACTTTTTATTTTATAGTTAAATTAATTAATTAAAAGGCTCATAGAACATTATTAAAATTAGGACCACCTAATCAATGATTTTAATTAAATCATTTGAATTTTCTTCTATTTCAAACTTAATTCTTTTTTTTTTAAATAATTTAATAATATATAAAATTAAATGTAATATTATTCCACCATTATTTTGCAACTAATACAACATGCTCCAAGACAAGATCTCATGCCCTAGTTACTAACTTACAATAGATAATAAATTGTTTATATATTCCTATAAAAATTATTACTCTAAAATATGAGAATTACAAATCAAGTGAAGTGGAGACCATAAAACAATATACTAACGCCCAATTTATTTTGTCGTCTACATATCAACTTGTTTAGGCTACTCACAAAACAATATTAAAATAATTGCCATTTTAGTTTCTCCTATACATATCTACTTGTTTAGGCTATTGGTTTCAGCATCAAAGGCAAACCATGTTTGGGTTGAGGATTGAAGAAGACACTAGTGGGTTCATCAACTTCCATCAAATCCCAATCATATCTCAACATATGATAGAGAAATATTATAGAGAAATATTTCCATTTCTATCTTTGCAAATTCATTTCCCGGGCATATGTGATTTCCTTGTCCAAAAGGGATGTTAGAAAATGGCTCATGTCGTTCATTGAAACGATCTGGATCAAACTTTTTAGGATTGTCAAAGTAATCCTCTCTATTGCTTGTCTGTCTGATAGAGAAGTGAACCTGCAAGTCATCAGTTTTAAAATTCTCAATGTTCAGAATTATAAGTTCTTTTAAAGATAAAATAAATAAACAAAGAAATACCCACCTTCCATCCCTTTGGAATGGTATAACCACCATATACAACGTCTATTTTTGCTTGCTTGAATCCTCCAATTACAAGGGGTACAATACGCATTCCTTCTGAAATTAAATTTCTCAAATACTCCACACCTTTAATCTCGTTCGAAGTAAGAGGATCTCCTTTTCTCTTGTCATCTCTGAGCTTTTCACAATCTGGATTGCCTCAGTATAATACAGACAGAATATTAGGTTAAGGATACAAGACTTTTCATTAAATAATCTCATAACTTTATTTCCTATTTAATTCTATCGAATTTCCAGAATCTATAAAGAAATTCCCTAGACTAGTCACTATCAGATTTCCACAATCTATACAAAAATTTAGTAGATTAGTCATTTCTAAATTATATTATATATAAAAAAACTGTCATCGCTAGAAATTATACTAACCACCGCATGATTCATTTTTGAAAAGAGAGATCTAGAAAGATAGATGAAGTACAAGTACCTTTTCGAAGGCGTTGTAACACTTGTGGGCAAAGAGAGAGGTGCTTTAGAATCGTGGCCAAAGCGGAGGCAATGGTATCATAACCCCAATGAAAAGACCCATCAAGTTGTCTACAATCTCCTCGTCGCTCAAGCAAGACTCGCTCCCCGCCACCTTTTGCGTACTCAAAACCATGTCCAAAAAGTTTTCTTCCTCTTCTCCACTTTTCCTCAAAGAGGTTTTACGCAGACGGATTAGCTGAGCGATTTGAGAAACAATGGCGGCACGAGCGCATTTTGCCTTGCCAAAGGCCGTCCAGGGTAGATCGAGAGGGTGAGAAAGGAGCCCCGCATTGAAATCGTGGAAGTGCCACCTAAAGCTCTCTAACTCTTCTTCCCTAGCCTTTAACCCCAAAAAATACTCTGCCAACAAACAGCGCACCATTTCCCTCAATTTACTGTGGGCGTGGAAGACTTGGCCAGGACGCTAGTCGAAGTCCAGATGGTGCAGCATGATGGAGGAAGAAATTAAACAATCACACAAAGCTTACAAAGCTGCTGATATATAAATTGATAAACAGAACAGAACAGAGCAAAAAGACTCAAATAGCTTTAAAAGAGAACTTTATATTAATGCCCAGTTTTTAGATTTTACAGAACTGCCAATGAGCTGACAATGCTCACAAAAATAGTATATATATTCTACTCAAGAAAACAAAGTATCATTTTCTTCTCAGAACAGAGACCAATTTTTGCCCTTTACAAAACATTCAAAACTAATTGGAAACATCTAGAATAGCCTAGAAAATATCCGATTGGAAGAAACGTAAGAAAAAAAGGAATAAAATAAGACTGAAGTAAATGCAGTAGTTGGGGTAGATAAAGCAGTCGTGTGATCGCAAGAGTTAGAAAAGTGCCTTGCGATCATGCGATAATGAAAGCCCGGGTAGGTGAGGGAGGTCAATGAAAAGACAAGGAAGATTAAATAAAAATGTGCTCTGCTGGGATCAATGTACGCCAACACTCCCCCTTAATCTTCACTGTTATGTATGTCTGCAATACCAATTTCTTCCTGAAGATGTTCAAAAACGTTCTTTGCTAGTGGTTTTGTGAAAATATCAGCTAGTTGTTCATTGGACCTGCAAAACTCAAGATGAATGTCACCATTGTTTACCAATTCTCTTATAAAATGATATCTAGTATCAATATGTTTGCTCCGTTTATGAAATACATGATTTTTAGATAAGGCAATTATTGAATTGTTATCACTGTAGATTTTTGTAGGTTCTTCTTGATGATGCCCTAAATCTGAAAGTACTCTCCTCAACCAAACTGTCTGACAAGATGTTGATGTGGCTGCTACATATTCTGCTTCAAATGATGAGAGGGTGACAATTGGTTGTTTCTTTGATGCCCAAGAGATAGCACCAGAACCTAGATGAAAAATATATCTGGAAGTGTTTTTTCTATCATCCATGCTACCTCCCCAATCACTATCTGTATATCCAATTAGCTTGTAATCATCTGAAAATGTATACAAAATTCCAAAATTCTTTATTCCAACTATGTATCTCAAGATTCTTTTTCCAGCTTTCCAATGTGACTCCTTTGGTTTGTCCATGAATCTAGAAATAAGACTAACACCAAACATGATATCCGATCTTGTGGAGGTAAAATACATGAGACTGCCCACTAATCTTTTAAATAAAGTAGCATCTACACTTGGACCTTGATCATCCTTACTAAGCTTCAAACCCAATGCAACTGGTGTAGGGGCTGAATTCACATTTGTCATCTTAAATCTTTTCAACAAATCATTAGCATACTTACTTTGACATATAAAAATTTCTTGATCATTTTGAATTACCTTCATGCCAAGAAAGTATCTCATGAGGCCCAAATTAGTCATATCAAATTCTTTTTTCATGACTGCCTTGAATGAGCTAATTGACATATTACCTGTGAATATCAAATCATCTACATACAAACAAACTATCAAAATTTCTCCTTCAACATTCACTTTGACATACAAAGTAGGTTCATTACCGCACTTGTTAAAGCCATTGTTCACAAGATAAGAATCTATCCTGCTGTACCAAGCTCTAGGAGCTTGTTTCAAACCATATAACATTTTTTTCAATCTGCATACTTTATGTTCTTCTCCCAAAACTTCATAACCAAGTGGCTGACTTACATACACCTCTTCTTCCAAAATTCCATTTAAGAATGCTGATTTGACATCCATTTGATAAACTTTCCATTTGTTTTGAGCTGCTATAGATAGGACCATTTTTATTGTATCCAATCGTGCAACGGGTGCAAATGTTTCATTGAAGTCTATACCTGGCTTTTGTGTAAAACCTTTTGCCACTAGTCTCACCTTGTGCTTTGCTACTTTTCCATCAACATTATACTTTGTCTTATAAACCCATTTAACTCCAATCACATCCTTGCCTTTAGGAAGTTCTACTAGATCCCAAGTTTCATTCTTTTCTATTGACTGAATCTCTTCATCCATGGCTGCAATCCATTTGTCTTCTTTTATGGCTTCTTCAAAATAAATTGGATCAGCTTGTGTTAAAAATACAAAATCACAACAAAAATCAGCATTTTCAGCTTCTTGAGTTTCATCATAAATCTCCCTAAGACTTCTTGTCTTCTTTGATGTGTCTATAGACCTTGACCTTAAAGATGCAAGTGTTGGATTAGAAGACTCGCTGTTGTTATTACTTGTTGGAGTAGTGGGATTTGGAGTGCTAGGTGCTCTTGATGGTGTTGTAGGTGCATTTTCTTGTGTGGGAGGATTTTCAACCAGAATTTCATCTTCTTCATTCTCTTGTAGAACACTAGGTGTACTTATATTTGTTTTGTCTATGCTGCCATCCCATGCCTCTTCTTCAACAAATTCAACATCACGACTTATTATCAGCTTCTTTGTAATGGGATTATATAGCTTATATGCCTTTGAATGTTCACTATATCCCACAAATATGCATTTCTCTCCTTTGTCATCTAGTTTTCTTCTCAACTCTTGAGGTATCAATGAGTATGTCACACATCCAAAAACTCTCAAATGTGATATGTTATGCTTCCTTTTGCTCCAAGCTTCTTCTGGTGTTTTATTTATCACTGTTTTTGTTGGACACCTATTCAAAATATACACCGAACATGCAACTGTTTTAGCCTAATATTCATTTGGTAAGTGTTTTGCTTTTATCATACTACGTGCCATTTCCATGATTGTTCTATTCTTTCTCTCTGCTACTCCATTTTGTTGAGGGGTATACCTTGCTGTAAATTATTTATTTATGCCATTTTCTTTGCAAAAATTTTGAAAATCAGTTGAGACATACTCTCCACCTTGATCAGTTCTCAATGTTTTGATAGAATATCCGCTTTCTTTTTCAACTTTTGCCTTGAACTCTTTAAAAATAGCAAATATATCAGATTTGTACTTCAAGAAATAAACCCATACTTTTCTGCTGAAATCATCAATAAACGTTATAAAATAAAGTTTTCCACTCATGGAAGGTGTTTGCATAGGCCCACAAATGTCTGGATGCACTATCTCAAGTGGTTGTTTTGCTCTATAAGACTCCCCAACTGGAAATGATTTCCTATGTTGCTTTGCCAATATGCAACTCTCACATGTTGTCTTAAGTGGCTCTATTTTTGGCAACCCATATACCATTTTCTTTTTGTATAACAGCTGCAACCCTTTGAAGTTTAAATGCCCAAGTCTTAAATGCCATAACCAAGATTCATTTTTATATGAGGCTTTAAAAGCTATTTCAGCAACCTTTTGTAAACCTTGTGGCTCTATCATTAATTCACTTTGAATTTTTAATGGGAACATCCTATTCTTAGTCATTTCAACTCTTGCAATCAGCCTATTGCTTGGTTTCTTGTCTAGGATCACACATTCACCATTCTCAAAATATATTCTATATCCTTTTTGCACCAATTGCCCAATACTTATAAGGTTGTGTTGCAATCCAGGAACATGGTATACATCTAAAATATGCTTCTCTTCACCTTGTTTTGTTTTTATGTTGATTGACCATTTGCCTATAACTGAAACTCTTTGATCATTTCCCAATTTAATTTCTGATTTTACTGAATCCTCTATTGTTGCAAACATCTCCTTCTTACAACCCATGTGGTTACTACACCCACTATCTAAGAACCATAGTCCTTTGGAACTTTCTTGTGCTACATTACATGCTATCAATATTGTGTCTTGTTCACTAGTCTTTGACTGATTTTCATTTGTAAAATGTGCCTTTTGCTTATTCAAATCATATTGCTTTTTCGTACATTCTGATGCATAATGCCCAAATTTGCTACAGTAATGACATTGGATGTTGGATTTATCATACCTTTCTCCTTGATGATGACTTTGAGAGTGACTGCTACCCCTTCCTCTTGTTGATGTAGAATGGGCATGTGGGCTCGATGGTGGTCTTCTACTCTCAAATTGTGTATTTTATCTTCCTCCCCTTGATGAAAAATGTCCTCTGCCTCGGCTGTTATTTGATCTCCCTCTTGTTCTGCCAAATGAGAGTTGAGTCTTGAATGCATTTTCCAATGATGATGACCCCTATCGATTTAATCTTTGCTCATGCACTAAAAGTGACCCCATTAATTCATCTACTGATAATTAAGAAAGATCTTTGGCCTTTTGAATGGCTATTACTACAGCATCAAATTTAGCAGGCAGACTTCTAAGAATTTTTTCAACAATCTTTTGATCTTCAATAGTGTCTCCATAGGTCCTTAGCTGATTTACTATTGACATTGCATGAGTGAAAAATGTGTCTATTGAATCTGAGTCTTTCATTTGAAGATTTTCAAAATCCCTTCTAAGTATTTGCAATTTTGCCATTATTACCTTGCCTGTGCCTTGGTATGTTGTTTGCAAACTATCCCATGCTTGTTTTGATCTTGTGGCAGCTGCAACCTTTGGAAAAATTGATTCCTCCATTGCTTGTTGAATGAAAAATAGTGCCTTTGCATCCTTTTTCTTGTTTTCTTCTAGTAAATCTTTATCAGCTTGTGAAAGTGTCTGTAATGCCTGCTGATCTGCTGGTTCAGGAAACCCATTTTCGACAAAGTTCCAAATACCTTGAGAGCAAAACAAGGTTTTCATTTTTATGCTCCAATATTCATAATTTTTGCCATTGAAAATTGGAATTTGGGGATGAGAAATATTCCCACTAGTTCCTGCCATGATTTACCAGTAACACTTTCTCTCTTGTAAAAAACTACAAACCCTTTTCTTTCTTTGCTCACATATTAGCTATATCTCCTCCTCAAATCTTCAACTTTTCTCTAATTTGCCCTTCACCCACAATAAAATATGTCCAAGAAACAATAGCGAGATCTTTTTGTGCTCTGATACCAATTTGATGGAAGAAGAAATTAAACAATCACACAAAGCTTACAAAGTTGTTGATATATAAATTGATAAACAGAACAGAACAGAACAAAAAGACTCAAATAGCTTTAAAAGAGAACTTTATATTAATGCCCAGTTTTCAGATTTTACAGAGCTGCCAATGCTCACAAAAACAGTATATATATTCTGCTCAAGAAAACACAGTATCATTTTCTTCTCAGAACAGAGATCACTTTTTGCCCTTTACAAAACATTCAAAACTAACTGGAAACATCTAGAATAGCCTGGAAAATATCCGACTGGAAGAAACATAAGAAAAAAAGGAATAAAATAAGACTGAAGTAAATGCAGTAGTTGGGGTAGATAAAGTAGTCGCGTGATTGCAAGAGTTAGAAAAGTGCCTTGCGATCATGCGATAATGAAAGCCCAGGTAGCTGAGGGAGGTCAATGAAAAGACACGGAAGATTAAATAAAAATGTGCTCTGCTGGGATCCACGTACGCCAACACAGCACAAGCCTTTCGAATCTCGCAACTGACTTCTTGAGCATTTCGATCCTCAACATAGAGTGCATAATCCGGCGCATCCTTTTGTGGTCGGCACCCTGAGAAGTAACCATGGCGTTGTCTCCGATCAGAACTCTCAGAGATTTGGGCCAGCTGTTTCTGAACAGCTTGTTTTCATTGATTAGGACAAACTTGTTGGCCTGCGCACCCAACATGACCACAGTAGGGCTGCCCAGAATATGGGTAGTGAAAATCCCCCCATGCTTAGCATGTCGCGTGTCATACCACACGTCCAAATCAAGCAGGTTACACCATGACCTCAGATAGTCAAGGGATTCTACCAAATAAGGGATTCCAACCCTTCCTGGAGGTAAGGGAGGCATATTTCTTGTAGCTTTCAGTCTTATGGCTGCCCAGAGAATTGGGGCGTAAAACATGGCAAATGCATACGCTATGCCAACAACGATACAGGCAACTATTGCAGCCACTCCCATGGAGATCTAGCTGCCGTTGTATGGAATCCATAGCACAAACATCTTCCATAGCTCAAAACATAAATTTTGTCTAAAAAATATGAGAAATATTAAGCTTTAGCTCATTAATTTTTACCGTCTCCAAGAGTGTTTCTATGGCTGCTCGTAGTCTTTGGCCATGCTTTAGGAAGATATTATTGATTGTAGCCAGCAAGATTCCCTACGCTTATCGTGGACGAGTGGAGGGAATTCAATAATAATGCGTGTTATAACTCAATTCGCTGAATCCCCCTAGATATTTGATTTCTATATTTACGTGTCACTGCAGAATACTGCAACAACATTGAAGTCACGTTTTCGTCCTTTCCTCAATCATATATTACTAGCAATTGCACTTATGTGTGAAATGGGTATGCCGAAGAGGTATGGAAAGTCAATTACGAATTTTTATTTTTTTTTGCATATAGTAATGAAGTACATGAGGTCAAACAGTGGGCTATTAAATAGAAGATGATGTTGTTTGTTCAACAAAGGTCTCAATTGAGAAGTGATAGTTGTAAATTATAATTATATACAGAGACACAAACTTCACCTCTATCCTCTCTCTATTTATCCCCCTCCCTCTCTACTGTATCTACATATCCTCTCTCATTCACACACACAAACTCCCTATTTCTCACTCCATATCTCTATCTCTATCTCTATATCTCTCTCTCACAAAAATGTATCTCTCCCCCCTTCCTATGATCACTACCTCTTTCTATATCTCTATTTCTCCTCTCTTCTCTCCATTTGTCTCCTCCCCCTCTCTCAAATAAAGAAAAAGTCTTACCAAATAAGAATTTAGAATTAAAATTAAATGTAAAATCAAAATTGTCAAAGATGCAAACCAAGAGAACGGACACTTATACAAAGGACTTGTCAAAGAAATCTGCGAACCAGGTGGGCATGGTTTGCCATAGTTTATCAAGAGACAGAGAACAACTAGGTGCACTAGTGCGTTAAGAAGCTTAGCATAATGATACATGCCTTGCTATTTTCAAGGCATCACTATCCTATGCAGTTGTTATGACGGGAGGTGGATTGACAATTAGTGGGATATGAGCATTCAATGTTACGAAATTAGATTAACAGCCTGGTGAATCGGACTTCAATTTTTTATTTGAAAATAAGACGTTTTTTTTTTTTTTTGGGTGTAGCAGGTTTTACTTTATCATCGAAGATGTACTATCTTATTTTAATGTAATTAATTGAGTCAATCAAGACAGCCCTAATTTGTCTTGTTGTTCATTACAGATGTTAAAGATAGAAAACGTGGTATCAAGTATGACATTGTAAGCTCGTTAGAGGATTATGTTCAGCGAATTGGGTGTAGAGGAATCATTTCAAAAGTATTCTTTGCAACCTGAACGTCTTTTTCATTTGCCTACATCTACTTTCGTAGAAATCCCTCTCCCTGTTTGATATCCCAAACATGAAATGGTTTTTCCAGAGAAATAAAATCCTAAGCCCCATTATTTCAAAGCACAAGAAATTTTTCAAAGAAATAGCTGATGTTGATTCATTCTAGTGCACATCGATTATTGCATAGATGATGATTAATCTTTAGGCATCGATTGAGCAATTATTTGCTGATGGTTATTGCCTAAGTCAATATGTAGAAAACCTAAAGATATTACTTGTTATGTACAATCACAACAGAAATGCTTTTCGAACTCTCCCTATTCTAGGAATGCTGCTTAAAATTAGTATTCTGACCAGGTCGATTTCCAGCCATTGCAACAATAGCAGAGGTAGTCATCATAACTAAACTTCTAGTGAAGCCCAAGCCTTTCCTAATTGCTTCAAATACAAGCCAGAAAAACCCTATCCATCCTGCAACAACAGCAATGACTCTTATGGTAATCAAAGTTGTCACGGAAATAACAAACGCAACAATAGACAAATCTCCCACATATATTGTTGTAAGACAAGTGAAGAAAAGAAACACGAAACCACCCACTGCTGCTAAAGACATCAATAAACCAACCATGAGTGTATTGGTTGTTGCTGACAAATGATTAGCATAGATGCCCCTAAACCTGTCAGGGACAACAACAAAATCATTCCAACCGATAGGACAAGAAAAGCTCGCCACAATCCAATGCATCAAATTGTGAGTGAAATTTCTGGCGGAGTGCTTTATTCGAGGAGTATTCTCCTTGAAAGCTCGCTTGGTCCTCTCAATTACGTCCATCCCTTCACATTGTGTAGGATCAACTATCTGAGTCGCCAGAGCTTTGAGAACATCGAGCAGGCCTTCCACCTTTGGCGTCTCTTTATCGAACATGCCTATTACCTTTGCCGACTCCTCCTGATGTATTTTGTTTTCTGCCATGTCCTCGAAAGCCCTCCGTAAGCATAGATTTCAATCAATGGCTAGAAACTTTATCTACGACCATTGGTTCGCATGGTTTTGAATGTAGGCTATAAACGAAAGTTCAATTGTCTTATTATAAACAAGTCTACCTCAGGAATGATCCAAGTGTTTGTAATTTGAGTTGTTCCTATTTGTAAGGTGGACAACATAATCGGGGGCTGTAGCGTCACCCACAAAACTAATCCCATCTTTCTAAGACGAGGGAAATCCATCTGTTTCTGGAACGCTGAATTGGGAGTTTTGCAGGACATGGAATTCAGGTACAACGATGGTTCTGAAACTGACATACAATCATGATCGGTGATATATTGCACTGTAAAGTCGATAGGGACGTGTACTTGGAGGGCAGATCAACTTGTTGGCAGAATCAATGACGAGAATACATCAATGAACAAAAACATCTGAATCGTCTCGGTTCAGTTTTATAGGCTATAGTTTTATAGGCTATGAACCGTTGATCCCGAATATACAAAATGAACGAACAGAATGAATTCCATGGTCGTCCATGTTTAAGGAGAAACGTACGCCATTGATGGGAGAAATCAGGTGGAGCATTTCATATTGAAAACGCCTTCAGCGTAAATATACTAGCAATTGCACCTTAGTGTGCAATGGGTACGCCGTAGAGTTATGCAAATGTCATTTAAGTATTTGTCCCTTTGTTTTTCACTTCCCCGTTCCTCTCTAGATCTCCTTATGTGTCTTTATAACTCTTCCTCTCTATGTCTCCCTTTGTATCTCCCTAAATCTCTTTTTATTTTGTCTTCATCTTATTAAATAATATTTTCTTATTATATGATTTATTATTATTTATTACTAATATCTATTAAGTAATCAAACAATTATATAAATATAAAAAATTAAATTATACCTAAAATGTCACAATAACAATAACAATAACAAGAGTTTACAAAGTTAAACGATTTTTATCAATATATTAATAATCTCTCTAAATTATTAATCTATGCTCAAACAACCAATAAGATGTCAACTTTTTTGAAAATTGTTTTGTGTTCTTATTTGCCTTAATGAAGTTGCAATAGGGATATACTTTTATAGAAAGAGAGAAAATTTACAAATTAAATCACAAATGCAAAATGTAAACTAATTCTAGTAATTTTTAATTATTATGTGAAGAAACACACAAAATATTAAAATAAATTTCAAGCTTATGTTTAAATTAAAAATTAAGTAGAATCGATTAAGTAGGCGTTCACAATTCTCACATTCAAGGCCAATAAAAATTGTGTTATTGGCATGAGGTCATGGGGTCAATAGGCTCACTATGCCTTGTAGATCTACAATGTGAACTTGGAAGTTGATAGAAGGCCTCTTCCTGTCAAAGTAAGAGGGCTGGAAGTAGGAAATAATCAATCTAGTACAAGGTCTTCTTGTAGACATTCCTCTAGAAAATCATTTACAAAGGTCAAATATCTCATACACGTGGAAGGGAAGACATCTCTAGTCCTCATTATCCTCTTGAAAGCTCGGAAAGAACCAAGCAAGTCTTTGAAGAGACAAAACGTGTCTACTGATCTCATATTAGGAAGACATTTTGAATGCAAGATACTCCTTAAACTCAAATTTTAAGGAGCATATCTAACAAATACCATGATTTTCCCTAAATTTTGTTTGCAAATTCACCTTCCATTCCATTCTATACATTATCAATAATTTGCATTCCTTTAACTAACTTTGCAATATCACTATAAGTTTTGAGCATTTAACTACAGTAATTGTAGAAACAATAGGAGATTGAGTCTGATAGAAATGTCTAGTTAATTTAACATTTGATAACTGTTTTTTTTGTCTACAGAGGGTAGCAGAAAAATAAATCAAAAGGGAGTCAGATATTATAATGATCTCATAAATGAGCTTCTCAGTAAAGGCAATCCTCTTTACATCCTTCTCTTCCTACAAAACCCCTGTTTTGCATTGTTTTGTATCATATTAAGGTATACAACCAGACATTCTAAGCGCTTACAAAGTTTTATGTGACAGGAATACAGCCAAGCTGGAGCATTTTGAAAATCATCACTTGATGTATTAATTCATTAGACTATTTACCCTGTAGCGTGGGAAGACTTGGTAAAAAGACTTCAGCGGATGAGGTTTCCAATGTATTGATAGACGGCGCAAAATTAATAGGAACTCAAAATGGATTAAGAATCAAGACATGGCAGGTACTAAACGCAAGAAAATGAGAGGAAACAATCAAAATATCATATCAGATAATAAAACAAACTCATAGATGACATAAAATCTTCCAAAAAATATTCGTCATAGAATATAACTGACCAGGGTGATTTTATGTTCCAAAATCCTATAATTTAAAGAATGATATCAGAATCTTATTCCAAATGATTTTGACTGTACAAAAACCCTTCAGTCTTTTAACTCGTATAACTCTAACTTGAATTTTGCTGTCCACTTCACAGTTTTGATACTGCTGAGGGTGTTCTTGGCTGGTACTATAATTTTAGATGTACTGCTATGTTCTATAACTCTTTTCATTCCCAACAATATTCTGTAACTAATATAATAAAATAAAGCAAACCGGGAAAAACTGATTAAGAAGATAGCTGGCAAGGGAAAAAAACAATTATTTTGCAGTGAGGAACCTGGTAAAGATTTGAGAAAAAAGTAGTCTGAACTGGACAGCGTGGCACATCAGGGCTCTTAAAAGAAAAATGCCTAAACTTAAGCAGGTTTAACAGTTCTAAATTCCTAAGTTGAGCCACATCTCTTATTTCAAATCGGCTCAAATTGATGGAAATTTCAGAAGAGAGAGAAGAAAACAAACAATATACGAATTTTACAAAAAATTCTCAAGATTTGGCGCACGGACCAAATCTTAACAGATAATACCGCTGAAAAATCACTCAGATCGATGAAATGTCAGAGCAGATTTCTTCGAAATAAAGGAAAATGAAACGAAATAGTTGAAAATTTCAGACGAGAGAGAAGAAATCAAACAATATACGAGCTTCTACAAAAAAATTCTCAAGATTTGGCTGCACAGACCAAGTCTAAATATATAAAACCGATGAGAAATCACTCTAATTAATGAAAGGAGAATGAAAATGAAAAAAACCAGAGCAGATTTCTTTGAAATAAAGGAAAATGAAAGGAAAGAAAGGGCAGGGCAGGGCAGGGCACCTGGTGACCCAAGCAGATTCCGAGAACTTTGATCCGCATTGTATGCAGAGTCTGGAGAAAACGGCAGAGCTCCAAAATCCACTCATCGTTTCCATGCGCGTCAAATCGGCTGCCGGAAACCACAAATCCGTCGTAAACCCTTACTTACAGGATTTTTGCCTGGCCATTGCGATAAAACCCTAATGTTTCAGATCTTAGGATATCCTTCCCTTGCTTTGGAAATTGTTTTCTTATCCGTTTGCACCGTCAATGACGCATTCAATGCCTGTCGGAAATTTTCCCAAGCCAGCGGATGACAGCGCACGAAAATGAAAAAGATCAGATTGTTTTTTAGCCAACGGCAGGGATTGCTGCAATGGCAGTCATTCCCTTTTCCTCAAACTGCAGCCGTTGATGGATTAATTCTGCCGGAGGCCTTTCAAAAAAGTAAAAAATTAAGACACAATCAATATATTTTAAAAAGAATTGTATCCCACAAAATTAAAATATTAATATATATTTTAATAAAAGTGATATATATAAATTATTTTATTTACTTTCCAATAATAATAAACTCTATGTTATAGACGTCTAAATGATACCGAATTTAAAACGTATAATATTATTTAAAACTAAATATTTTAAATAAAAAGATGAATCGTAGTTCTATCTATATCACTCAAACTAAGAAATTAGAAAGCAAGGCCTGACCTTCCCAGATGCAGGGTTTCCCCTAAAATGAAGGATGATAAGAAAGCGGAGCAAACAGTGGAAACAGGGTTGAATGTTGCCACAAATACAGGTCCCCTTTTCTGAATACACCATATGTGTAATGTAATAAGCATTACATTCACAATGATTCCCTGAGCATGTAAATAATTTTGGTTGCTTACTTTCCAATTTTACAGATAAAATATGTGAAATGAAATCACTCAAACCAGAGCTTAAATTCTAATGTAACCAGCGAATTAATAACACTATTGACGAGCAGGAAAGGGAATTTGGGTTGTAGAGAGCATAAGAGTGAAGTCACAGATCGAAGGTTGTGCAACCAGGAATCAAGAGCCCTCAGAAACAAAATTCTCAATGTTTAAACAAAATTTCTCAATCATTAAAACAAAATATAATACTAAAATTTTTAAGTTTTACTTTGATGGTGAGCAAGTGGTTATTGAATCTTCAGATTGTTGTGTCACAGTTTACACACTTTGTTTGTGAAGGAGTCATCAAACTTTTCTGCTGGGTCATTGTGCGTAGACTTTGTGCCTTCGCTATTTGTAGCCTGGCCAGTTCATAGCTCCAACTTAAAAGAATTTCACATGGAATATAAAGTGTTACTCGACACCTAAAATGTTTACCAGACATTTTGAAAAAAGATGTGATAATTGAAATTGTGCAATAAGTACCAACTAGGACATTGAAATTCATGAGAAACAGGTCTTCTAAAATACTAATAAGTCAATGAAAGGACTGGCCTAATGGTCATGGGACACTGATTCTTGCAAATTACTTACTGTTAAGGAATGGAGATTAGGTGGATCAGAGGAGAAGTCCATTTGTTTCACTCACCCCAAGCATAACAGTACAACCCCACTCCAATCGAAAGACCATGATGATGCATCAACACCTTTGTCAAAAATTATTATCAAGGCAGCAGTTTCAGTGGAGCCCAGAAATGTTGTGAGTGCTGATAGGGATAATGGGGCTGGATATCTTTTCAATGTCTCAGCCTGCATGCTCACAAATTTTAGTCAGAACTTAATACTACAACTGCTATAAACTTATAAAAAGAAGTTCATGAATGTGACCCAAGTTTCTATTACAGTAAGCCAGGACTGAAAACTAGGAAAAGAGAATAAGAAAATGAAATAGGACCTACACTATGATGGAAGATGACAAGATTGTCACAGCTGTTAAGAGGTAAATGCATCCTGTGATAGTTTTGTCTGAATTCCCCTCATGTAGAAAGCTAGGAATGATGTTTTGGGAATTAGGGTTTGGTGAAGGCCAGAGCTGGCTTAAAGTAGGACCTTGCAGGAAACTCATGACCATTGCCCCACACACACAAAGCATTGTACCCACAATCTCGAACTGGCTATTAGCAGACGTAATGTCTACTTTCTCCATTCTGCAAAGCAAAAGAGATAAACAGAGTAACAATTAAACCACACAAAACCCAGGGTACAAAACCCAATTCAATCATTCAAGAAGTAGAAAACAGGATTACAGAGTACTCACCCAAAAGCCCATGCCATGACTAATATAATTGCAGGCACCAAGTTACCCATTGCCGAAGAGAAGGAAGGAGACGTTTCCTTCAAGCCCATTAATGTCAATGTTTGAAATGCACACACTCTGTAATAACAGAGAAAAAAATAGGGCATTAAAATTTAAATTCTGTTTAATTCAATCACATTACATAAAAATCTGAGCTACAAATCGACTCACCCGCCAAAAGAGAGCAGAAGCAGTCGAGCCAACAGAGAGAAATTCAATTGCGACCGCTTGTTTCTGCAATTTTCCGACAGAAATTTGAACAGATCAAGAATATATCATCCCCTAAAAGATCTCCGAGCAATATTATATGATCCTCTGAAATATTTCAAAGGCAAACCCCATTTGAAACAAAATACTTCAAACCTTTTGCGATAATTTCATTTAATTCAAGATTGAATTACCACGTCTATTTCACAATTTCTATAAATATATCATCAAAACAAATTATGGCCAAAAAGACTGCTTACTTTTCAAGGAAAAATGCAAAAGGGCTGAGAATGTTTCACAATCCATCCCGTATCTGCAAGAATGTTTCCGAAATCAAATGTGTGTATTCTATATACGCGTTTCAGATCACGTTCATTCTTTCTCTTTCTAGTGATTGCTGAATGCATTCTGGAATGTCCATTAAAATACACAACTGGAATATTCCAGAAGTATTCTTACAAAGCCAATAAAAAAATTCATTTCATAACTGTAATTTAGATGGATGCGCTGAATTCGAAAATACGAGACGTTTAGGGGAAAGAATATACCTGGTATAAGGCGGAACAATGCACTCCAGCTTGGAAACCTTCGCTCCTATCTCCAATAGAACCAAATACCTGCTCACAGGATAACTAAGATAACTAAACAGTACATTGTAATCTGTACAGTAGGATGTCAGACCGTACTTCCTAAAACTAGACAAAACGTAGTCTGCAGTACTGTAGGCGTGGCGGTGGGTGGAAGAGTGAGGAGCAGGGCACAAGGGTGTAACCAGTACAACCTTTAATTTGGACATAAGTGCAATGCGAGTGGGTGAAGAAAAAGTAACAGCGTGGTATACCACGTCAGTCTAGAAAATAGATAAACATGAAAACAATGAAAAGCAGTGTCAAAATAGATAAAGAAGCAGACCGTCATTATGTTCTGTAACGCAGATGGACGGCTCACAATATTCCAATGGCCGTCATTGCCTTTTTAACCAATTACAACCGTAGATTAAAAAACTTTGCCTGGCCTCTTTCAAATGAAAACGCCTACGGCGTAACAAGCATCCTTGAGAAAATTATTGTGATATCAGAAGTATACTATAATTGACCATATTAGTGATCCAGCAACCGGCTGCATATAATTGGTGGATACTTGATTCACGTTTACAAAAATCTGTACTAAAAACAAAATAAGTACAGTAAATATCAATATCCGTAGTTTTTTTATAATCGTTCTTTTAATCTAGTATAGAAGTAAAGAACCAATTTCCAATAGTAAGAGATATTCAGGTTTTCTAGGTTTCAAAGTTGTCATGACTAATTTTAGAAATATGTAATAATTGGATGAAATTTTGAACAACCTCTTCTAATTGATCTATTATCTAACTAAAATTAAGATATTGAGATATGATTCATTTCACAGCACATCCTATGATATATATATATATATATATGGTGGAAGTCTACGAACGTGTTTGGTCCTCTTGTATGACTAAGAACATTCATGGAAATAACCTTCAATTTGTGAAGAATTCTAATCTGTCTCATTTTTGTTGCTAGCTAGCTTCATTTTTTCTTATAAGAAAATGTAATCATTCTGTTTTAAGGGCAGCTTGCAAAATATTTTGAGCTTTAGTCCACTATTATCCACAACCTACAAGTGATTTTATAGAGGACAACAACCATCCAATCTTCGGGAGGAACCAAAACCATATATGGATAAGCATGGAAATTATTGTTCTGACGTTGCAGAATCAATTTGTCACATAGGCTGAGCCAATCTCTTACAATGTACATTCAAGACGTCAAAATGAAATATTAGTTTTCAATAGCCATTGTTAGTA
Source organism: Chamaecyparis obtusa (assembly GCA_027943335.1). Classification (NCBI taxonomy): domain Eukaryota; kingdom Viridiplantae; phylum Streptophyta; class Pinopsida; order Cupressales; family Cupressaceae; genus Chamaecyparis; species Chamaecyparis obtusa. The sequence goes on along the minus strand of BSBK01002630.1, from coordinate 57,109 downwards.
TATTGAGAAGCTGGCTTACTGGATTACCAAACCACTTTCTCTGGCTGGTAAATTTTAGATTTTCTTAGAAGTTTTGGTTGGTACCCATGTATATTATTCTTCTTCTTGGATTCCTTCAAAAGCCTCATACATGGAGTTGGAAAAGCTTTTGGGTGATTTTCTCTAGGCCACTAGAGCTAACCACCATGCATTTCAGAGAGTTTCTTGGGAGTATTATTTCCTTCCCAAGGAATCTATAGGACTTGTCCTCTTGTCTACTCAAAAATAGGGTTTGGCTCTTTGTGCCAAATGGGTCATTAGGGCCCTTTCTGGTGATGAATCCTAGAAGATTCTTCTCAGGCATTGTTATGAATGATCCAATTCAGATCCAGGGCACTTTTTTTTCCAAAAGCATATGGAGAACTTGGGAAGCCATGAAACCTTAGCTTCGCTGGGCTGGAGAAGAATTTAAGGATGGGCTTTCTTTTAACTAGCACAACATTTGGTGGTCATCATTAGTCCAATCCCAAGAGCTTCCTCTTGGAAAGATCTAGGTTTTTAGTGCTCTAAGCTTTAATAAACGTGACATTTGAACACCTAAGGATTTTTTTTAGAGCCACTATGATTCTTAGATCATGGGAAGATGTACAGGTCCAATTTCGTGTATCCCGCCAAGATCGACAAATTTATGACCTGCTTGTCTCAATGTTGTCTCCACATATACTTCTTAAGTTTGGCCTTCAATCTTCCAAGCCTTGGTGGAAGAATTGGAAACTTGGTATCCTCAGACTCCACTTTCCAGTTACAAACCCAAGATGGGTTATCAATGGCTGGTTCCCCATCTACCGATGGTCACCATTCTCAACCAGCATTGGCATTTAAATTCATCTCAGAAAGCTTGGAGACACAAATTTCTTACTATCTAGTCTGCCATAACGGAGCCAAAACTTGCCCACTTTGCCTGGTGTATTCTTTTCCTAGAATTTACTTTGGGCTCCAAACTTAGACATTTGGGAGTGTCTGGCCCTAGGTGCCCTTTTTGTGGGTAACCTAAGTCCTTTCTTCATATTTTCTAGTTTTGTAGAAGGGATCACTAGTATTGGAGTTGGATTCATGATTTCTTCCAACCATTTAGGCTAGAACTCTTCTATTAGCATATGATTCTACTAGAGGACTCTCCTGGGATTCCATTCAAGTTCTTACAAATATGGCATGCTTACAAGATGGAAATCCTATTCACTCTTTGGAAGGCTAGAATTGCTACGGTATTCACACAACTTTCTGGATATTAATATATTTGTGTACACTAAAGCATGTACATGTAGTAATGTGATTATATAGATCTGGGTGCAGGTTAATAAAGTGGCATTGGAGGTTCCCTACCTTCAGGAGTTGCTTCAGCATTGGAATAATGCTCTATGTATGATTTACAGAGTGTTGTCAAATTCTATCTTCAGGGATAGGACTTCACCCTGTGGACGTCGTCGTGACCAGAGTTCCTCATCCTGCCATTCATAAACCCCACAGTCCAAGGCCCCTTACCACTCTTATGGTGGGGGAGGTGATGCATGGAGGAACCGCTTGGCTTCTCCTCAATATTGTGGCTCTACTTCACATTGGCCCGTGGATACTCTTGTTCTGTCGGCACCTAGTGGAACTAGCCAGCTAAATGTTAGTGGAGATACCTCATGGTCCACTTCTTCCAAGTGGTTTCCTCACCTATCCCTTGCTATTTTTCCCTCTAGGATGGAGGTAGAAGAAGAAAAAGAAAGACAAGATGAAGTTGGGTGGTCCATCCCAGACCTAACCTATGGCCTTGACAGTTGGGAAAAAAAACATGATACAGATCCCCCCCCTTGGTTGGCACTGCTTTGGCCGCCTGAGGTGGCTTTCTCTAGGTAATGTCCTATTTTTTTTTATGAATAATTGATTTTTTCATAATTTTAATTTTTTGGTGAGGCCATTTGAAACTCTCGCTGGGTGATCTTGTATCCCTCGACCTTTTATTTGTCAATATGTACTTAATTTATAAATTAATGGTAAAGGCATTATTCATCACAAAATTAATGTGAAGAGATTAAACATTAACAAGCCCACATTTATAGGATAAAGATCTTCATGCTCTAGGATATGGAAATGGTTTCTAATATTATAAGTATGTTATAATAAAAATAAATTAAATTTTAGAATTAAATTTATATGTTTTTGATTGCAGGAAAAAATAGGTTTTAAAGGGGACCCGAAACCCCATACAAGCTAGAATAAAAGTTTATCGTTAAAGGACACTAAAAAGAGATAGGACTAGGGACCAGTCTGCTATAACCATAACCAGCAAAACAACCTAAAAAACCAAAAACCAAAGACCAACAAAACACAGATAGACAACCAGTACCAGGAACCCATAGCACTAGACAAACTCCTTGCGAGTCTCATCAGCTCCATGTTTCACCTCAGATATCTTCTTTATCGCTGCATTGAAATCAGAGAGCTCCTGGATTCTTCCAAGAATCTTCCTCCTTTTCATTGATCTTGTGTGTTTTCACGGGCCTTCCTCTTCCAGGTCCTCAGTAATCTCATCAGGTTTCTTGCTGGGGGAGCCAACATCCAACTCAGCTTTAATGGTCATAAAACAATCCATGGTCGAACGCATAAAATTGTTTTTGTCATGCATATGTTTTTTCATAGCTTTTTCCATAGTTTCCATTATAGCTTGCATATCCTGCACTTTTTTATCCCCATCATTGTTTATATTGTCCACCGTTGTTTTCAAACCAGACTCCAACTTATCCTACACAAATTCCACCTTAGCAGAAAGGGAGCAATGCTTTATGTTTAAATTCTTGATTTCCTGGAAAACCCATTTCATTAAACGGAAAGAATACATGGAAGCAGCCTTGGCAGTTTGGAGAACCCCAAAGGGGGGGTCGATTTTATCGTCCATATCTTCCCTCAGCAATTGAACATTTCATTCCTGCATGTCCATAGTTTTGATGAAAGGAATGTTCCAAGAATTACCAGGATCATTCACTTTCTCCACACCAGGCAGTGTCATCTTTGCAGCAGGGGAAGTATTCTCCACCTCTGTAGCTTCCTTCTGAGTATCCAACCCAACCTCCATGACCACTTCAAGTTTAGGGGAGATGGGCACATCATGATCTTCAGAGCTATCATAGTCCACCAAAATGGGCACCTTTTGACCACCCACATCCTCCTCATTCTTATCATCCTCATTGTTACTCTTGATACTAGAGGTTTTACCCATTTCCATAGTACCCATGACCTCATCTTCAGTGTTTTCATTCTCCTCCGAACCCATTTTTGAGACCGAGCTCTAAGAGTAACTATCTTCCTCAGTAGAATCAGCCATGTCATCGTAACCTTCCACACTATTTGCAGAAGTATCTATATCCATAGAAACCTCCTTATCCTTCCTCAAATTTTTACCTGAAGAACTCTCCTCTTTAACGACCACATCCCTAATTATTTTTTTACTCAAACCAAATTTGGAAGGGGAAATAACAGGGCTAGCACTGGCAGTCTTCTTAATATGTTCAACAATAAGAATCAACCCTTTATGAAGAATGGGTTTCTTCTCCTTCTTCCTATGCTGGGAAATACTCAGACGAAGAGACTGAAGAATATAGTAAGGCAAGGAAACCCTAATTTTATGACGAAAATGACAGAACAAAACAAAGTGGTAGGAATGGACCCATTTGAACCTACCGTCCAGGGTAACATATTCCATTATTGCCATCATAACCGTCACCTAGATTTCTTTGAACGAAGCCACATCATAGCACCCACCAGACTCTTTCACTAGACTTTTTTTCTCCTCCTTGCTCTTGGGAAAGTGTCGAATGGCCTTTCATGAAACTTTTTTGTCATTGTAAAATTTGATGCCCTTAGTACTAAGACCGAAAACCTCAGCAATGAGTTCCTCCGTGATGTTCACTATGATACCGGCAATAGTGATGGCCCCATCTTTCCAGGAATCAACAAACAGCTTGGTGTCACTATCTTTAGCACCATGTAATCTTTCCATGTAAGTAGAAAGACCACCCTTAGTGAGAATATCCCAAACCTCCAGCATATTTTTCCATTTCACACAGTCCTTTGGCTCTTTGCGGTTAAGCCCTCCTCCCATGATCTCACAGCTAACAAAGACAGTTTCAATTGCAGAGAAAAACCAATTGTTGTGATAATAGGCAACTTTAAAGTTAACAAAGGTTAACTCGTGTCTACAATTAGTTCTCTTGGGAAAGGTACCACTTTCCATAATCATTTTCCTATGTTTCTCTAAAATGTGTCTAATAATCATAACTTCTCGAGATTCACCCAATCCACTCTTTTGCTTTGGGACCTGTCAAAGGCCAACTTGGCTTTCATATCAACGATGAGATTTTCATAATCGTGCCAAATCATGATATTCTTGGATTTAACCGCAAAATTAGCCAGCTCATCAGCGGTACAATTCACTTCCCAGTAAACATGATAAATGATGACTTGGTTAAAGGAATTAATAATAACCCTAGCCTCCTCGATAATCTCCTTAATGGTCCATGATGGCTTAGTCTTGTCATTGATGCATTTTAAAATATTCATTGAGTCACTCTCGATCCAAATATTTTGAGCCATATTATTCTTGACAATTTTAAGAGTCTGAAGAAGGGCCATACCCTCTGCCATGTGGTTACTTTGCACCCCAATAGGCATCGCCACCACAGCCAGACAATTGGCCATATCATCACGGATGAGACCACCACAGCCTGCTGGGCTTGGGTTGACCTTCGCAGCCCCGTCGAAATTTATTTTTAACCATCCTAGCGGAGGAGAAAGCCAGATGGCATTCTCCCTTGGATTAGGGTTTTAATTTTTTATCCCCACGCCTAGATCACCGGCATTGAAATCTAGCACCCTGCCAATCGACATTTTGTAGTTTTCCTTAATGCTTCTCTTAATCTTCTGAGCTATCACCTTGGGCAAAAGTTCAATGTTCCTAAAGACTATGTCATTGTGTTCTCTCCATAATCTCCATATCACATGGGGAGCTATAATATTCCACAAATGCTGATCAATGGGGACCTCAGCTTTTCTCCACTATTTACAAAAACTTTCCATGTTATTGGGAAAAAACCACTTAATCTACCAGCATTGTAATAACAAGTTCCACACCTCCCAAGTATAATTACAATCAATGGCAAGATGAAAGACCAATTCCTCATCTTTTTTACACAAGAAGAACCTATTACTCAATATCATGCCCCATTTATGGAGATTGTCTATAGTAAGAATTTTATTCTGCAAAACTAGCCAGAAAAAAATGTTAATTTTAGGAATTAAACTTTTATCCCACACCTGAGCCCAAAAGGGGAGAGGATTTGGTTGTTTCAATAAAAGCTCAGAACAAGAAGAAATCATGAAGGAACCAGAAGGGAGGATACCCCAGAGTAGCTTATCTTCTCTTGAATCCTTAACCTTCTAGATCATAAGATCCAACATCAAAGGCTTAAACAGTTCATTCACAAGGGAGAGGTTAGTCCATGAACCATTCCTCTAGTAGTCCCTGACCCTATCTCTGAATCTTTGAGTACGCTGGTTAATGAAAGGTTGAAAAGCAGGGACAGAACTTAGGGGATAGTCTTTAATCCAAAAATCCTCCAAAAAATGGATTCTTCTGCCATTGCCTAAAAATGATTTGGCCCCTTTAAAAGCTGCTTCCTTAGCATTTTGAATACTATTCCAAATAAAAGAGCCTTGCACTTTCAAATTCGGTTCCCAAAATTCAGAAATATGGGAAAAAGAGGAGATATTTTTTGTGAATGATATCATTCCACTCTCTTATATCCCCAAAAATTCTCCAAGTCTATTTAGCCAATAGTGCCATATTAGAGACTCTTAGAGGGCAAATTCCCAGCCCCCCCCCATTTTTTAGGAGTACAGACCCTGTCCCAGGCCACTAAAGAAAGTCTCTTTTTTTCTTCCACTCCTAACCACAAAAAATTTCTTTGAATTTTTTCAATGATATCTGCATATTTACCAGGAATCTTAAAGAGACTGAGAGCACAGATAAGAAGGCTTTGCAATGAGGCCTTTAAGATCTGAAGTTTTCCATCTTAACTAAGAAGGGCTCCTTTCCAACCAGCCAACTTCCTATTGAATCTGTCAACAATACCAACCCAGAAGGATTCCAGAGGTTGAAGACCAAGAGGAAGGCCAAGATAAGTAGCACGAAAAGAATCAATTTTGCAACCTATGATTCTAGCAATTCTATGTTGCCTGTCCTCAGGGGTATTGATAAAAAATAAAGAGCTCTTGTCCCAATTAATGGATTGACCAGAACCAAGAGAATAGGTAGAAAGAGCATGTTTAATAGTCTTGGCTTCCTGAATAGAAGAAAAACCCATAATGATGGTATCACCCACAAATTGTTCATGAGAACAGGGACTAGAAGTCGAAGAAGGGGACAGGACTTTAAAAGACCCATTGGAAACAATCTTTTGAAAATGATGTCCCAGACATTCAGCCATGATAGAAAAAAGGATAGGAGAAAGGGGATCTCCTTGCCTTAGACCCCTGGAGGGTTTGAAGAATCTAGAAGGGGACCCATTGATCAAAACAACAGTAGAAGAGGTGCTAATGAGCTGATAAATCAACTTAAGGAATTTATCACCAAAGCCAAAGGATCTCAAAACCTTGATCAATAAATCCCAATCCACCCAATCATAAGCCTTCAAAAGATCCAGTTTCAGAAGAAAACTAGAGTTAAGAGAGACCTAAGTAGAGTGGATAACCTCATGAACCTTCATAATCGGATCAAGAATCTTCCTACCAGGCACAAAACCACTTTGTTGTGGAGAGATAATCTGAGGGAGAATAACTAGCAAATGAGAGGTCATAACTTTAGAAAGAATTTTGTACATAGAATTGCATAAGCTAATTGCTCTAAAGGAACACCGAATTAGCTCCAGGCTTCTTAGGAATTAGAGCAAGAAAGGTCGCAATAATCTCTTTGAGCAGAGATCTGGCTCCAAAGAATTCTTTAACAATATTTATGATGTCCCTTTCAGTAATATTCCAAAAATTTTGAAAAAAGAACATAGGGAACCCATCTGGGCCTGGGGACTTATCACCTTCAAAAGAAAAGACCGCCGCCTTGATTTCATCCTGAGAGGGGATGGCAATAAGAGCACAATTAGTAGAATCATTAACGATGGAAGAATGTTATCAAGAAGGATGTTTTGATTCTCCAAATCAAGATTAGGGTCTTTAGAGAGAAAGGAAGAGAATAAGTTAATCATAGCCTCAGAAATGTCTTTATCATTGGAAATTTCCCCTTCTTCCACTTTGAGTTTGGATATTCTATTTGAATATCTATGTTTTGAGGCAGATAAATGAAAGAATCTAGTGTTCTTATCCCCAGCTTTGAGCCAAATAGACCTGGATCTTTGCCTCCAATATTCTTCTTCCTTGGAAATAATGTTATGCGTCTTAGTGAGGATACTCTCTTCCTTATCCCTCAGCTCCACCGTCAGCCCAGAATGTTGAATAGTTTTCTGAATAATGTCAAGATCCTCTTTAAGCTTACCTTTGGATTTAAAAATGTCACCAAAAATAGTTTTTTCTCCACACCTTCACATTCTATTTAACAATGAGAAGTTTCTTTACCACTCTAAACATGGCAATACCTTGAATATTAATATTTCACTAGTCTTTGATATGCTACTCAATCTCCAGTTGATCAACCCACATTTTCTCAAACTTGAAGGGCGGGTGACCCTTTGCAGTAATCAGGTCAACACTAAAGATATTGGGAAATGCTCTGACCCAATCTTTGAAAGAGAAGACAATGTACACCCAAAATTCTTTAACCAACATCCAGTGATCAAAGCATAATCCAATCTAAAGTGACTCCCCGAAGCTCCAAATCAAAAAGAGCTTGCTTATTAATGAATTCCATAAGCTCCATTCTACCATCCAAGTGAATCTGATTATCCATCCCACCATACTTCTCATTGTCTTTTAGAGGACAATTGAAGTCCCCAATGATCATCCAAGGAAGCTCCCTGAAAGAGTTTCTATGATTTTCAATTTTTCTCCAAAAATGGGATCTACCAACTTTGGAGTTGGGGGCATAAATAGTAGTAGCAACCCATTCAAAATCCATTTTAAGATGAACAAAGTTAATGATGAGGTAGTTCAAATTCTCTAATACCACTGATCCCTGAACATGACTCTGATTCCAAAAAATAATGACCCCACCCGAAGCCCCTTCAGAGCTAAAGCCACCAGCCCCGTTATTTTTAAAGATTCTAATTTTTTCAACCTTCTCTTTACTCATCTTAGTTTCTTGAACAAAAATGATAACAAGATTGTGATCTCTTACCAAATTTCTAAGAATGTCTTGTTTATGAGGGGCATTCAACCCTCTTATGTTCCACGAGATGAGCTTCATTTCTTAACTAGAGTACAAACTCCTTGGATAGTAAGTTGCCTACCATCTGTAATGTCCTTTTTGCTTTCCCTTTCTCTAATTTCTTTGTTGGTATATCTCCCTTGAGTCTTTTTCTGAGATCCCACATCCGCTTTTAGCTTGGATCCCCCATCTGCTTTACTTTGAGTGGTAACTCCCTTGGATCCCAGAGTAATAGGTTCCATTTTCTTCTCTTTCTTTTTTTGTTTCTTCCCTTTTTGAACAGTCCAGATTATGTTCCCATCAGAGGGCTCATCTCCAACAATAGGATCTTCATCACTGCTTCCCGAAAGAGTATCAGGAAAAAAAGATGAATCATCTTCATTAGATTTAAGCTCTTCAACAAGATCTATGTCCTCCAAAGGTCCTATCTGAGACACCTCTTCCAAAATAGGAACCATCACCACCATTGGGACCGAGTCATCATCAGAAAGACCCACACCCAATAGTTTCTCAGGGGATTCAGAAGAAGCAGGGATCTTATGGAAATTCTCATTAGAGACAACATCCTTACTGGAAATAGCAACTGAATCCGACACATGTGATACTAGTTCTGCTACTTCGCTGTACTCCAAAACTGGATTGGTATTAGAATCCACTTTTTCTGCCGAAGCTTCCTTGTTACTATTATTATCATCTTTGACCTCCTTCCAAACTTGTTTAGTTGTCTTTTTAGGTTCCGAATCTATAGGTGGAGAAACCTTAGGAGTTTTCTTTGGAAAGTGTTTGGCCCAATGACCCATTTTATGACAGATAAAGCAAGCAAACAGGAGTGATTCAAATGTCACCTCATGTTTACACTGACCCAATTTAGAGTTTATGTTGATAACTAAGGGAAGATTATCAAACTGACAAATATTAACACAGATCCTAGTGAAGACAAGTCTAGACTTGGTCGTCATCATAGGATCAATAGAAATAAGTTCTCCCCCAAATGAAGAATCCAAACCTTTGAAAACCCCCTCATTCCAATATTCTAATGGCAACCCAGGGAACCTAACCTAGACTAGAGTTGCCATAAAAAAATTATCAAAATAGTTCCAGTTAGGAGTCCATTTGTGAAAAGCAACTATCATCCTATCAAACATCCAAGGACCCCCACATAAAACATAGTCCTGATCTTCCTTATTAGAGAAAGAAAAAGAAAGAAAGCCTTTAGGAAGGGCCGCAATACCTTTTAATGCCCTTTTTTTTTTAACAAAAGATCTAACCACCTCAATATTAGGATAGAGGCCCAGAAACTTACCAACCAACATGAATTCCATAGCCAAAATAGATCGATCCACCATGGTATTTGGAAAAAAAATAGAAACTTCTCCTTCTTGAAGAAATGCCTTGACCAATTCTTCAGAGGACATAGAGTTTACCTCATTTCTTGCTCCCACTAAATCCAACCACTTTTTAGGACTATGAGGGTTGACTTTAGCATCGACAACTTCAGAGATGCCTTTTGACCCCACTTGTGGGTCCTTTGAAGGAATAGTCTCAACACACAACACCTTAGAAGTTGGACAGGGCCCTTCTCCTAACATAGCTTCACTCTCAGGCAGAGCCCCATTTGACATTGCCTTCGAGGGGGTACCCGTGACACCCCTGCATGGGGAAGGTATTCCCTACCCCAACAAAGAGGAATCTGACACCTGAAGTGCCAGATCTAGTACTGGTGAAGAAGGCGACCCAAGGACCAAAGGCCCCTCACCAGTATGATGGATAGAACCAAAACTAGCAGTCACACTATCATGATCCTACCTGTAGTTTGAATCCACACCTTTCCCGCTCGAAGTCTCTCCTCTCCCGCTCAAAATCTCTCCCATCCTCTCGAATTAAATTTATATGTTTTGTAAAAACTTATTACTTATTATTCTATAATTTATAAACATATAATTTAATTTTTAAATAATTAGTCTTCCCTATGTTGTAGTATCTTTATGTAGTACAACAATTATATATGAAAAATATTTTTAGCATCTAATTTATTATATCAATTTATCATTGATTAAAAAATTTATATTAATATAACATTAATTTTAAATCTTTTCTATTAATTGTAATGATAATTGTATTTGTGATGATTTCTTATGGATGTATCACCTATAAAACTCACACCACCTATAATAAAATTATTTTAAATAGTTATTGTTTTCTACTATTGTTAACTATAATACTGTCAAAGCCTTAAAGTTACATAACTATAAAAAGCATATCTTCTCAAAAAGATTGTTTGCAACCATTCATTCATTGATGTAATATAAAATGAGTTTCATATATATTAATAATAATACACATGAAGATATATTTTTCATAATTAAAATATATCTTTAGGAAAAAGTTAATGTGTCATGACCAAGTAGTGGTTAGATGAGACTATAGTTTCCTTTTATCCCATAGTTTCTAATCTTCAAAATTTTAATAACTTATATAACAATATTTTTAGTTCTTTCAAGTGTCAAAATTTATATATGTATCAAGATAATTTACTAATTATGAAATTCAAAGCCATTATACTTACCATAGAATAAGAATATTTGACTCCAATCGATCTTTATTTTCTTTCCATAATGTGTTCATTAAAAGTCAGTTTATGTATAGGATCATTTAATACACTTCCTTTTGTTTATATTTTTTTTTCAAGCTCCTTTGGCGTCTAACCATTATATAATGCTTATTGTTATGATTTAAATTATTTAATTATAATAAAATTAAAAAGTGGTTAAATTATGTTATAAGTGGTATTTATTATTAATGATTTAGTATTTTTTGATTAAGGTAACAATAGGTTTTGGAGGGACCCACAACCCTTCTATAATTAGATTTTGTTAGGGATATGCAGTCCCTAAATACCAATAGATGAAACAAATAGGTCACTACAATCCAGCAACTATAAACCAACACAAAAATAATGGCTTAGAAAAGAAAACAAGAAAAGAATTGGCTGCCCCAACAAAGGAAAAAGCCACAAGAGATTTATTCAAGAGCCTCAAAGCTACATCTAAGAATAAATAACCCAAGGGCCTCAAAATCACATCTAAGAATCAATAACAAGGGGTTTTGAAGGGTTATCCAACCTTCAGTAAATAACACTTACAACAAGACTATCTTCAACCCCACAAAATTTCATCTGTATAGGAATCACCAAGAAGAGAGAAGATAATTCAAGGAGAAACCACCACCTCTTTGCCACATAGAACTCCAAATTAATAGGAATTACATCCACCTAAATAGGATTAATAACTAAGAACAAATAAATTCAATGAGAAGTTAAATCCCAATATAGAGAGAGAAGGAGAGAAGGAAAAACATCATCAATTCTCATCCCCTTAAGAAACTCATTTTGAAACTCCAACATAGACTCTACAACCAAGATCCAACCACAAATAGAACTAAAAAAGAAAGACAAGTCAAAGGTCTCCCAGAGTAGAGAGAGAACAAAAAATCCATGAGCACAATAAAGTTTATCCCCTTCATATAGTCACAAAAATCTACGGCCAACAACCCTTTAATCTGGAGTCCTTAATTTTTCATGAACCAAGATAGAAAGACATTGAGGATCCCACAAAGAGAAAGAAAAGGAGAGGGGGGAAGCACTTGAATTCCCTTCCACTTAAAATTCTCACCCCTAAGAACATCCACCAATACTTCAAGAAGGATCCGTCCAAGCCATGCTAGAGAACCAAACTATAGGATTAGACATGCCAAGTACAAGAAGAGGGAGCATAAGTGCACATTGACAATAGCGCCCATGCTCTCAAAATACATACAACCAACCACCCCCAACCACATTGAAACAAGGAACCTCCAAACACTGAAACAAGGAACCTCCAAACACCCACACTGATAGAATTCACCTCCAATGATAAAAATACCTTGAAAAGAGGGAGGAAATCAAAAGGTATAAGATCATCAAAGTACCCTCCCTTAAGATAATAAGATCATATCAAATTCCCCACCTCAACAATCAGGATACCATCTTCCCAGAAAGAGAAACCTCCAAGCACACCACACAAAAGACTATCTACATCCATACACCTAAACCTTCTCTAATATCTTAAGAGACAATAACCCAAATGAAAATATTAGAATCAAGGAGCCGCCCAACATATGTTCTAGGAAGTACCAACATTAGGATGAAGGAATGTCAGCTAAGAAGGAGGAAGATGAAAGAGTTGAAATAATCAAATCTCCCCCTCTTAAAAAATTAGACCCTAATAACTCTACCATCTTACCAACAAAATCAAATACCCCAAAAAAGAAGCCAACCAAATACATGCATAATGGGGAAGAAGGGATTATGCATAATGAAGTACACTCTCTTAAGATATATACACCAAAAATCTCCTAGAAATACATCACTCCAAGATCACCATCCCCCTGTAATAAAGGAATTCAAAAACATGGAGAAAAGATCCCATAATAGAAGGGAAAAACTGAACATGTTGGAATCATCAATTCTCCCTCCCTTAAGAAAATTAGCATCATCCAACCTCACCAATTGAACAAAAAAGAAACCAACCACCCATGGGAAGAAGCCACTTGAACAATAGGACCAAGAAAATGCCCTTCTACTAAGAAAAAGAGGAATTCAAGGCAAGGAAAACCCACCTTAGAGAGATGAAAACAAGATGATTAGGATCGTTAAGCTCATTCCTCTAAGAAACCAAATCCCAACAAAATCCAACTCCAAATTTAGGATCCCAACACCAAAAGAACCTAGTAATAGTGCCAGCAATCACCCACTTCTAAGAACAATAAAGAGAAAGACAACAAAGCCCCCTAATAGCATGAAAATATGGCACCAATCTTGCACAAGCCCTACCAAATTCAAAGGAAAATTATTCCCCCTGAACACAACAACGATATGTGCCCCAGAAACCAAGGGTACCCAAAGCACCACTGAATTCAAGCCATCACTATAAGATAGACTACAAAAAATGGAACATACTATCTTCCCCCTACTCCTCAACACTAGCTTGGTGAAACTCACATAGCCAGAATCCTAGAACAAAACCACTCTCTCCATTACAGAAACACAACCAAAAAGATTCATAAATAGAGAAAAGGGCCAAAGAAATGAACATAACCAATGCCAACAAAAGGAGAAGTTCTCACTTTCACACAACCCAAATCTGATAAAAAAAACCATGCCACACATATATCAAAGGCCCTTTGTTAATGATTATGGCAGTTTTGTGTAGCTATGGTAAGGGATCATAAGTGTTGACATTGGATTGATTTATCCTCCCTAGCTAAGAGAGAGAGTTTATGTATGTAGCATCGGTCAGATAAATAAAACTGATTATATGATTATTATGAGAAATGATTTATTAATATACATATATATATATATACATAATAATCGATATTATTTTATATATTAATATGCATATATATAGTTAATATATATTTATTCTTATAATAACTATATAGTTAATTAATAAATTAGATTAATAAATAGAAATGTCCCATGGAGGGACATGTCTCTTCTTGTCTTTGCCTTATATATATACAAGAGATTGATGTAGTTGGAAAACACATACAATCAGATAGTGCTATTACATTTTTAGTGATCCTAAAATTTTAACATGGTATCACAACCAAGTTGCAAATGTAAGAGAGTAGTTTGTTGATGGTGAATGTGTGACTATCTCAGAAAATATAGTCTCAGTACGAGGACCATATCTCACAAATGCATCATTGGATTTGTTGGAAAAATGGTCAGCTCTCTCCTTAGGATTTGTGACATGGTTTAATAGCCTCCTGTGTCTTCTATAAGTCTAGTGATTGTATCGGGCATTAACAGGTTGATCTTTTGGTGCAATGGCAACTACTATTTGTAACAAGTGGTATCAAAGCTTGGTCACAGGTTTGAATATCCTTAGGTAACACTGAGGGGGAGATTGTTGGAAAAATGGTCAGCATTCCCCTCGAGATTTGTGACATGGTTTAATAGCCTCCTATGTCTTCTATAAGTCTAGTGGTTGTATCGGGCATTAACATGTTGATCTTTTGGTGCAACGACAACTACTACTTGTAACAGGATTTTGGTAAATTTTGGATATGTTGGTGATAATCAAATTTAGAAGAATCTCATCAAAGAGATCGAAGAGAAAATGTTAGGTTCAAAATTTATGATTGACTATGTATGGGTCTATGCAAAAACAAATCTATAAAAGAGTGAGGTTCCTTCTTTGAAAACCTAACCACTTGAAGGAAGATCTAATCATATTGGAGGTTTTCATAGTATATAGAACCTTTGGCTATTCAAGAAAGGTCATGTGAAGGATTATGGTAATGTTAAAGAATGATGACATCATTTTGTGATTTTACAAGATATTTTCTATATGGGCTCACCTTACAGAATGAAATACTTGAAATTTATAAAAGATAAGTATTTCATGTTTTACTAATGCACATAATTTTTTAGTTTGTAATTCATGATTTAATATTGGAATAGTAAATATTTTATACTTCTATCAATGGTATTTTCCTTTGAGATAGTTTAATTTTATGAACTATTTATAATATCTCTATCTTAAATACTTTCAGGATGAATAAAGAGGCATATGTGATTGCATTCAAGAGAGAAAGAGCTTGATGCTTGCAGTCATGGGATTGAGTTGATGGCTAAAACATTTCTTCAAAGAAATAAAATATCATTTAGAGGGACAAACCTATAGAAGCAACCTTGGATGAGAAGGTCAGAAGGTTGATATCACATTTAGAATTTTGACAAACCATCAAAGGCAACCTTGAACAAGAAGGTTAGATGTTGATGTTAGTAGTAAAATATTTAGAGGGAGTCAGTACAACATCTAGAGGATCTTCCTTGTTTGATTTCCAAGGATCTTGGTCACATTGATTCAGAGGGAGTAAACCATATCAAGATGGTTTCCCTAGTGACCAAGAAACTATAAAAGGAAAAATGATTGTGATTCAAATGATGTAGTTCCATGTATGTGAGATAGAAGGCTTTTATGTAGATATCTAGGTTTATTCCTAGATAGAGGGTTGGGCATTAAAGAAAAGATCTTAATATAGAGTAAAGAACAAAGACACAACTTTCACATAGAAGGTTGATATTAGATTTAGAGGGAGTATGATAGTTCATCTAAAAACAACCTTGGACGAGGAGGTGAGGAAGTTGTTACAAGACCTTAATGGAAGCATCTAGAGGAATATTATCATAAGATTGAGTCTCATGTGTGTTGGCTGAAATGCCTTTATGCTAACTCCTACATAACTTGGCGTTCACCTAGAGTGATGCAAACTATATAAGGGATATAGTGCATAAGTATGCTATTGAAGGTACATTATCACTACAAAACATATGGCAGATATTCTCACCAAGTTTCTTGCTAGAGAGAAGGTCGTGTACCTTTGAGATAAATTTGGTATGTTGGAGAATGAATTCTTAGATGAAAAGGAGTTTCAACATCTATGATATTGTTGCCTGACTTTCAATCACCCATTTTTTTTGGCAATGTTGGAGTCATGTGGTCTTGTCAAGTCTGGTGTCTAGGTCTAGCTTTTCTAAGATAGGATATTCTTGCCAGGGTGCCTTGCCTTCTTGCTTCAAGCCGGGTGGGTTGCTTTGAAAATCTTGTCATCATGGGTAGGTGATAGACCCCAACCTGGCAAGGATAATATGTTTCAATTGATAATCTTTCTCCGGTGAAATGGTGATTGTCGATCATGATCTTCATGGCACTTGCAAGGAATCATAAGAAATTTTTCTTGTGATACATTGACTAAATTGGCATTGAAAGACTCAGATTTTATTCCTTGTAATAGTGTGTGCATTCAGTTGTTGAAGCCTTTTCTTATACTAAATGAATGCATATGTCAATATGGTATCTATTGGTTGATTCAACTTTCAGAAGCAAAGTTTGGACAATCATGAATTGAATTGCATTTAAGATCATTTGAAATCTTTTGAGCAAGGTTCAATGATGAGATTTTGGAAAGAAGTTTGTTTAGATTCAATTTTCTGAACTTCCTGATGCAAGATAATTAAGGTAATCACTCTGAAAGGACATGCTATTTATCTCAAAATCTTGAAAGTAATCGCATTACATTTCTCTGATCTAATGATAGTAGTAGAATTCGGGATAAGTAAAGATCAAATTGTGACTAGTCTCCTTCAAAGATAAAAGAAAATGGAATTAGGTATGTCTCCATCCCATAACTGTGCCAACATTTATGTTGGGTCTCATCGATCCACAAGAGTTAACTGTGATTGTGATGAAGCCGCAGCATCTCAAGATATACAGTGGTTTTATTTCATAACCAGTGATCATTTAAAGGTGAAATGGTTATCATCTGATGGTATGAATAATCTTTATGATGTTATGGAGCTCGGTCATCGCATTATAATGCATACTATACAGTGTGTTATATACATATGCTGCACTTTTCTACTCTCGACCCTAATGCGAAAAAATGGCAGAGGCCACACTTCATCAAAGTGCATCCAACGGTCCTCGCAAAATCGTGACCCCTACCAAATGCTTTTGCAAATTTGTGAGATGCGTATGCGTGGCGGTGGGACCCGAGTCAATGGACTTACCTATGGTGGAACAAAGAAAAGGATCCAACAGCCCTCGCATAATCATGATCCCTGTTAAATGCTTTTGTGAACTTGCGAGATCTTTCCACATGTCAGGTGGGGCCAAGAAAAGTTTGTCCACAATTATAAGATGCTTAATTGATGGTCACCGCTTTGCCAATATGGTATAGGAGATTCTTTACGGGTTAGTGGGATCGCTCCATGTGGACCACTGAGCTCAACATAAAAGAGAAGAATCTAAACCCTTTTTTACTTCTGGTCATATGGGTCGATTCGTAATGGTCTAAAATACATTTCCTCTTCATGAAGTACAACTCAAAAATGCATAGGATTTTTGAGACAAGCAAATGAAGTTGCACGTTTCCTACAAGTGGAAATTGCACCTAACAGAAGAAGGCCCAAACATATGTAGATCATTTGGCATTTTTGAATTGATGATCTTGCTCCAAGAGGAAATGAGTTTTCTGCTACTTTAGAATACAATTGTCGTAGTAAGCCATTGTCGTAAAGTGGTATAAGAGTTTCAGTACATCTTAATATCAGACAGAGTCTCGTTTCAATGGTCCAGTAAACTTGGCATTCGAGGATGAAGACAATGTTGTTCGAAGGGTGATTATTTGCGGTCTTTCATTTTATGTTCTAGTTTGAATCTAAAGTTATGAGCAGAGATAATTATGTGACTCCGAAAGCCCAATGGACTCGGCCTGATAGATGTTGATCATGGAGAAGATGAAAGTTTTGAAATGAAGTGTCAATAGTTTTGATATCTTTTCTTATTTTTACATTGGCGATTGGCTTTTCAAATTCTGTCATCGAAGATATTCTTTCTTTGTATTTTTTCTTTTTGTATTTTGGAAGTTAAAACATTCCAGCGGCTGTGAGCTTGTAAATTCTATAAATAATATCAAACAACTCAATGTAGGGGGTCAACAAACTTGCAATTGTAGCAAGAGTGATTCCAGTTACTTAGCTATTTTCATGTTTGTTGTACCAGTAGTTTTCATTTGCATGTGAATAGACAGAACAATTGCACGTGAAGCTGTAATTGCTTGTTGGATTCTATTTCATGTCAGTAATTGTAGTTAAAGTAATTCCATTTGCCTTTCATGTATGATTCTTCTCCTATTCACCTTGTTATTTAGATGCATCCGAATAGAAAGTACAATTTTGTATGGAGCTATGATTCCTGCTTGAATTCCATTTCATGATTCGTAGTTGCAATATAAGCAATTCTATTTGCTGTCTATATATGATTCTACTTCTATTCTCATTAGTAGGATATGCATTCTTAGATGAGGTAGGTTTAAGTTAGATAATAGACTTCATGATAATCTGTGATCAACATTCCATTGGGGATTATAGATTGTCCACTTTATCCTTGCCTGAATTGTTTGTGCCTACAAATAATTTGGTTAAAACTCATAAGGATTAATCTGATGATCAATAGAAAGAAACAAATTCATTGAAGATTAAACACAAGCAGGGAGCTGTACCTGTTAATTCAGAGGGCAGTGATTGTAGATATACACTAACCCATTTGTTGGTGACATCCTTTTGTTCTCTCACCTTGGGTGCTAAAAGAGTCAGAGATTACAAATCTAACGGGAGGACAAACTGTTAACCAATAGATATATTATCTAGTATGTTATTGATTTCTTCTCTTTAAGATAGAAGTCTAAGGTTAAAGCCCTTGTTTCCCCCGTTGGGATGAGCCATGATGGATCCACCCTGTAAGATGAGTCAAGGTGGATTTTATGTGTGTAACTCTAGGACTTATGGGCCCTCCTGTGAACAATTAAGAAAGGTGACGACTTTTCGACATTGAACACTTGTATTTGATTGATGTTGTGAGGTGACGAATTTGCAACATCTCCATCATGATGGATATCATGTGACTTGATATCCATGGACATGTCATGATGTTTCAGATCTCTTAGACATCATGGTAGATATCATAAGGCTGATTTCATTAAATAAACTATAGATGATTTAGAGATCTTCATGGTGGATATTATGTAACGTAATATCTGTAGACACACCATGATCAATCATTATGGTAAGTATCACATATGTGATACTAGTGCACATACCATACTAGATATTTTGAGTACTTGGGTGAGTATCATGGATTTGATACTTGGAGATCATTACTTGAATGATAATCATTTTGAGAAATTTGGTGAATATCTTGTGAGTTGATATTTGGAGACTATTGCTCTGAATACTTGGTAAGTATCATGGACTTGATACTTGAGGGCCATTACTCATAATATTAGTAAAATGATATAGATATAAAATGATTATCTATACTCACATTGAGTACTTGGTAAATATCATGGACATGATATTTGGAGACCATTACTCTGAGTACTTGGGTGAGTATCATGGATTTGATACTTGGAGACCATTACTCATGATAATCATTTTGAGAAATTAGGTGAATATCTTGTGAGTTGATATTTGGAGACTATTGCTCTAAGTACTTGCTAAGTATCATGGACTTGATACTTGCAGATCCATTACTTGTAATATCAAAAAAATAATATAAACTTTAAATAATTATCTATACTCACATATTACCTTGAGGTGATATTTTTATCCTCCCTATCTAAGAGGGAGTATTAATTATTATAGCAGTTTTGTGTAGCTATGGTGAGGGATCATAAGTGTTGACATTGGATTGATTTATCCTCCCTAGCTAAGAGGGAGTGTTGATGTATGTAGCATAGGTCAAATAAATAAAACTGATTATATGATTATTATGAGAAATGATTTATTACATACACACATTAATATACATTATAATTGATATTATTTTATATATTAATATTCATATATATATATATATATAGTTAATCTATATTTATTCTTATAATAACTATATAGTTAATTAATAAATTAGATTAATGAATAGACATGTCCAATGAAGGGACATGTCTCTTCTTTTCTTTGCCTTGTATATATACAAGAGATTGATGCATTTGGAAAACATGTACAATCAGATAGCGCTATTACATTTTCAATGATCCCAAAACCTTAAAACCCTTGTTGGATCACTTAAAAATTCTCTTTTTGGAAACTTGGAAAAGTGCCATATTTTTATGTTTGGTAGAGGAGAAATATTATATTTGTAAAAGTATGATGAAAATACTTTCGAGGGGCATGTTTCTCTATTTTGCAGGTTCTAAAAACATCAACCATGAAATAGAAAGTTCTCTATTGCACTAGGATAAGGATGTGTGAGATAGCGATTTTTTTCTATTTTACGAGCCACATTGATTACAATTGAGAAGTAGCAAAAATTTTCCAACCCATGATGGACCAAAAGGGTGACTTATGAATTGGTGAAAGGTGTAAAAAAATTAAAAGGATGGAAATTAATTAGAAGCTGGCAAAGTTGATAACTCAGAATGTACATGTCAAGTGCCAAGAGGATCTTTCAGAAGATTTGAAGTTAATGCTTGAAATATAATTTGGCATAAGATTTATTAAAGGTCAAATTAATTCCTAGAGTGCAAATACAATTAGAAAATAATTATATTCCCTAGGGAATGTATGAGGTGTGAGACCATGTTATTAAACATGTAGTTTATTTCGACCATAAGTGTCATTAATATGAAATGACCAAAAGTAAAATTATTAGTTAGGTTTCTAAAGGTAGTTAAAACTAGAGCTAATAAGTGGTAACTGTTATACACTAAGTTTTCACCCTTTGTTTCAAGCTCTCTTGGTCTTGATAACTCAGTATAACATGGGAATCATCTCTAGGTTGTGGGACCTTTGCTAACTGAGATGAGACCTCCAGGTTCTAGGCTGGTTCCTCTTGGATAATCACCTTAATTTGCTTCTTGAAAGAAAAGTAAACTTTTGAGGGAAAGGGATAGAAGGAATGCTTGGAAAGGGAAATGACTGAAAGCAAACTACCTACTAGGTGATGCACCAAAACTAGGGTTTGGAACTCAGTATGTAGGATGAAATCGATGAGAGACTTAGGTCTATTAGGTCACAACCTATTGAATAGGCTTGCATAAGTATTTCATAGGAGGGGTTTGCAAACAAAGAGGGTATTCAGGGAAAGAAAGAGATTCTTTCACAAATAATGACACTCCTTGGGGTAGACAACAATCTATGACCTGCAAACAAACATTCACCTCTGCAACTAGGTATAGGAATGAGACAAGATTGTTAAGGGGTTGTAGTATACCCACAAAAGCATTCTCATCAAATCATTCACAATAATACACATGAATTGTAGAAAGAAAGAAGGATCAAGAACCCTAAGATATTGTTGAGAAACATATAAATACTTTGATCCAATCAGAGATAACTCACACAAAAAGGCATAGGGACATGAGAAATGTCACAAAATATCTTCAATCTCTGAATTACCAATGGGAGGTTATAGAATGTAGAAGACCAGAGGGTAGGAAATGCCATAGATAGCCCTCTAAGAAAGAGACTTTCTTCTTACAAAATGTGAACTCTCTAACCTCTTAGCACTAAGGCTCCAAAAATACAATATATACATCTCCTGCACGTAGGCAGGAGAAAAACCTAACTAGGGTTACATAAATCTGCAATAAAATATCAAACCCTAATGGTACACTGATTACCATCATCAAATCTCTGAGAATAGTTGGTGAACAAATCAAATCTCTTCCTTGCGTGTTGCTCCTGGTACTAAGCCCACCTGCAGACACATCAACCTTGATCCATCTACCTACCTGCAACTCCACTAAGCCATGAATGCTCACAATCTAATCTTATAGATGTTTGGGTTTTAAAAGATTAACCCTGTAAAAGGTGGTGACAAGCCCATTAAAGCTTTTAGCACGTCATGGTACTTTATAAAATCCATGGCACCGATGATCAGATCCTTTGTTATCATCCCCTCAACCTTCACTATCCTAAGGAATTCAATTCCAGCTACCCATTTGTTGTGCATGGCCACAAAATGCAAACCCTAGCAAAGAAATATTTAAATTTGAAAAAGAATGGCTAGCAGGTTGAATTTTAAAACCCGACCGTTGATGAATAACCTTCTCGGTAGATGAACGGCCTAGATACACCTTTAAAAATAGTTTAAAAGCCTTTTGACAAGTCAACCGCTACCATGGAAGTTAGTAGCCAATCACTGATGAGCAAGTTAGCATCCTTGACAGACCTTGGACACACGTCCCTGAGAACACCATCAGACGGCTGTCGCTATACCGCGATCATAACGATCGAGCTTTTTGGATCTCCAGTATAACGACAATCGCGAGATCTGACCGCGCTTTAACCTCTTTAGAAACCCCTGACCCCACGGCCCCACTAACATCGGCCACATTGCACTCTCACCAACCAATCAAATGCCACCCCCTCGAATACACATCACATTCTTTCTGACATCGGACCCACTACCTGAGATTCTGATCTAACGGTGGGGGTATGATCTCATAGGGTCAGAAGATTCTATGAGATCATACGACCACCATAGATCCTAGTCTTTTTGACACATTTGCAGATACTCAGCCCCATTGACATCCTTCCACCTATATTCAACCTCAGCCAATCACAAGCTGCCAAAATGGATCCACATTGAAACTGTCCCTGACATAGGACCCACTATTAGAAGCTCTGACGATGAAGGAGGATCAATAGCTGTCGCTATATTGCTAGATTAACTAGTTCGCATCTTGAACCCCCTGTATAATGATGACCACACGATTAAGTTAGAACTTAACCCACCAAAGAAGATGGCCCCACTAAAACCATGCTGAATCAGACACCGCCGACGAATCAGGAACTGCCAAATAAGATGAGGTGGCACCAGTCCCACTGACAAGATGAACTCTAAAGGCAGGAAGATTGACGATCATCGCAAGATCTCATGGAATCTTCCAGGGCCATGAGATCTTGTGACAACTGTCAAATCTAGAATCTTGATCTGGTCGTCGATCTGAGACTGCCAATCGAAACGGTAACCGCTCACAGGATCGCTAAATGTTAAGGGGTTAACCGCCAGGAATTGGTTACTTGGTGACTGAAGGATTTTTAAAACGCACATGCAAATATGAGAACTTAAGTGATTGGGATAAAGTAACATAAAAATATAACATGGCCAAAGGGTTTTGCAGGGTAACGACTAGTTTATGAATTTTTCTAAGGGTTTTTCTTCTAGCCAGAGACCTAAAAGATATTGCAGAGACCAGGGGAAAAGAGGTAGACTCATGAAATTTTTTGGGGTGTTTGACAAGGTAAAAATAGAGGCCTAGGGATGGCTTTTTTTTTGCCAAATTTGATGCATAGGAAAATTTGGGTAACATTTTGGTGATTTTTGCTGGATGTCAGCCTGCTAGACATGGGAAACCAGTGACCTTGACAATCCATTGGGCATGGGGTTATCAAAACTCAAAAATTCTCACAGGGAGATAGAATTGGAACTGGAGAGACAAACTTGTGCACATGCACTTCTTGAAAAGTAGGAAACTAACCTAGAAAACAGGGAAAGAAAGTAGGGAAACTACTTTACAAAATTCACAGAGAGGGATTAACCTCAAAACAAGGCTTCAAGTGGAAACCATTTACCGAGATAGGCAAGGGAAATCCCTCCATATTTGATAGTTGAAAAGTATTGGAGCCCCTGCATTCTATGATTACAAATGGCCCACCTCAAAAGGAGTCAAATTTTGTGTGCCTGCCAGGTCTAGACCTAAACTCATCCCACTTGAGGACTATGTCTCCAACCTTGAAGTCTCTGACTCTGGCTCTTCTATCAAAGCACCTCTTTGTCTGAATCTAATGGAATTCCATATCTTGCATTGATTTGTCTCTGATTTCTTCTAATTCCATCAACTAAGAATACCTGACCTGCAAGGGATCTCCTTCATCAAATAGGGCATACTAAGTAGCTAGGTCCAAAGCTAGTAATTCAATTGAAATGGAAAACTTAGCCTCTCTGCCATACACTAGCACATAAGGAGAATTACCAATGATTTTCTTTGGGGTAATTCTGTCTAACCACAATGCAGACCTCAACTTAGTATGCCAATCTCTCTGATTTTCTTGAAGAGTCTTCTTGATTATCCTAATCAAGTTCTTATTGGTGGATTCTGCTAAGCCATTGCCTTGGGGGTAGTAGTTGGAGCTGGTATTAAGATAGATGCCATTCTTGACTGCCCACTCTGAGACTTTGAGGCCTTTGAATGCTAAGGCATTATCTAAAATTATAGAATCAGGAGTGCCAAACCTATGAATTAAGTCATCATAAAATCTTAGGACAACACTCTCATTGGCCTCTTTTAATGCAATTTCCTCTGTCCATCTAGTGAAGTAATCTGTTGTAGTAATTATCCATTTATGTCCTGCACTAGATGGAGGATTGATCATCCTAATGAAATCTATACCCCACTTCATGAAGGGTTGCTCTGTTCTGATTGGCTATAGGGGCAAGGCTACAAGCCTTTCTTTTCCTGCAAACATAGCACACTTGATGCATTTTTTGACATAATCATGACTATCCTTAAAGATAGATGGCCAATAGTATCCAACCCTCATGATTTTAAAAGCAGCAGTCCTAGGAGAAAAGTGACCACCATAAGGTCCATCATGAAACTCAAATAGGATGTTTTCTACCTTCTCTGAATTTATGCGTCTTAAAAGGACACCATTGTGATCCTTTTTGAAAAGAACCTCATTTATTAGCACAAAAGGAATAGATTGTAACCTATAATACCTTCTTTTTGCCGAATCTAGGCTTGTAGGACATTGTCCTGTCTTCAAATAATTGATCATATTAGGCAACCAGCTTGTTGCCTTGGCTTGTTCTTCTATAGAATGCACCACCAGAGATGCATCTATTGTTTTTGATTTCTTTGAACTTTCATCCTCTGCCAAATGCTCACAAAGACCTCTTCCTCTAACTAGCTTGGTAGTTTGAATATCTATGTCATATTCCATCACCTTGGTGATCCAACCAGCTCTTTTCTCATTTAGGTCCTTGGAAAGAAAAAACTCTTTGACACTTGGATGAGTAACTTTTAAATGTACCTTGCTATGAGTCAATAGATATCTGAACTTTTTAAGGCTCTTTACCACAACAAGTACATGTTTTTCCACAAAAGAGTATCTCTATTCATACTCTTCTAAACCTTTGCTAAAGAAAGCAATAGGCTACTCCAATCCATCTGAATTTTCTTGGGTCAACATTGCAAATATGGCATCATGACCTCCATAAGCATAAAGGATGAAATCCTTATTGAAATTTGGGTTTAAGAGGGAAAGAGCTTCTGTTAGGGCCTCTTTGATAGCCTGGAAATTGGCTTTCCCTTCCTTAGTCCAACTAAAAGCTAAACTTTTCTTTAGCATGGTTCTCAAAGGCTTTAATAAATTTGCAATGTTAGGCAAGAACCTCCTAACAAAATTAATCTTTCCTATGAAAGATTGGAGACCTTTCTTATGATGTGGCAATGGTAGTTCTAGGATGGCTACAATTCTTTCAGAATCCACTGTAATTCCTTCCTTGGATACTACATATCCCAAGAGCTTTCCTTCATGAACTACAAACACACATTTCTTGGGATTAAGAGATATCCCAAACTCTCTACACCTTTCAAAAATCTTCCTCAGATGTTTGATATGGTCTACTACATGTTTAGAATAGATAGTTATGTCATCCAAGTAGACCAACACAAACTTGTACATTAGGCTCTTAAAGGCCATATCCATTGCCTTTTGAAAAGTAGCACCTGCATTTGACAAACCAAAGGGCATCTTTTGATAAGCCATGGTTCCCCACTTGGTTGTAAATGCAGTCTTGTATTGATCCTCTTTATTCACCAAGATCTGATTGTATCCTAAATAACCATTTAATAATGAAAATCTCTTGGATCTAGAGACACATTGTAAGATTTGCTCCATGGAGGGCAGTGGATGACAGTCTTTTAGTGAGGCTCTGTTAAGATCCCTGAAGTCAACTTACAACCTCAGCTCCCCATTCTTCTTCCTGACTAGAACAAGGTTGGAAACCCAACTAGTATGCTTAATGAGGTAGATGATACCACTTTCTATTAGTTTGAGCACCTCTTTATGCATCAGTGGCTCAAGCTTGGGATTAACATGCCTTTGCTTTTGCCTTACTGGTTTGGCATTAGGTTCTAACTCAATGGTGTGCTGAGCAAGGGATGGATCAAAACCTTTGAGATCCTCATATTTCCATGCAAAAAAGTCACTGAATTCTTTGAATAATTAAGTGTAAGCTTTCTTTTCCAGTTTAGTGTTCACTTTTCCAAATTGTAAACTCTTACCCAGTTCCAACTCTGATTCAACACAATGTCCTTGTTGGACTACCAGGCTAGCTTTGCTCTTCTTAACTTCATCATATTTGTTGAAGATAGTCTCTAAGGTAACAAGACCTCTAGGCATCTTATTGGACTTTAGTTGTATCACTTGGTCACCATAATTTTTTGATAGCCTATCTTGATTATGCCTTGTAAAAACATCTTCTTCAAACAAGAACTGTAGAATTTGTTCATCATTGTCAAACACCTGCCAATTGACATCATTATCAGGAATAGATGGTTTGACAATCACTTTGATATGTTGTTGATCTACTTCTTTTGAAATGCTATTTGGAATGTCATATTGGGATCCAACAACAACTAACCTATCTGCATTCTGATTTAGCTTCCTAGGGATAGCAATAATATTGAAAGCACAAAAATCTTCAATTGCATCCCAAACTCTATGTTTGTATGCTTTCATGGTGTCATTTTTGGTTTCACTTATCCCTCTTACTTGGCTGATGACTAACTCACTGCCACCATAAACTTTTAAGGCCTTAAGCCCTCTTTTTCTAGCCCATTCTAGTCCATTGACTAGACTTTCATACTCTGCAGTGTTGCTAGTGTAGGAGAAAATGAATCTAAAGGCCATGTAATACCTTTCTACTTTTGGGGACACTAACATAGCACCACCACCAGAACCATGTCTACTTCTAGCTCCATTAAAAAATAGTTCCCAAACCTGATTGCTCTGATCCTCTGAATCAGTATAATCTTTGAGAAGGCTTGGCTCTATGACTCCACTTTCTTGTATTAAATAACTTCCCAAACCAAAATCCCAAACAATACTTTCTTGGGCCTTTGAAGCTCTTTCATCTAGAAGAATATCAGGGATACTCTCTATCTTTGTGCTTGCTTCACTAATAGTTTGGAAGTCACTGTCATCAAATATGGGGCAGTTTACATTGATGGCATTGGATACATATGGCTCTATATGGTGTGCTACTAATGGTTCTAATTTAATGGTGACCTTGGTCCCATATCTTGTATGAAATAGCATGTGAGACTAGTCAGAAGATAGGTAACCTCCTATCTTGGCTGTAAACTCCCTTGAAAGACATATAGAAAATAATGCAGGGAGATCTATGATATATATATCAAGGAGGATGGAAAAATTAGGACTAGCATGAAGGATTAAATTGGTATCCTTGGCCACACCTATAGTATTGACTGAGGATCCATCAAGTTGTGTTACCTTCTTTTGGAAGGGTTCATACTTTAGTCCTAATTGGTCAACTACTTTCTTAGGCATCATAGTGCTAATAGCTCCACTATCTACCATACAATTATGCACTAAAGATTTTCCAATGATTAAAGATACATAAAAGGGAGGTGGTTTTGAATTCCTACCTTGAATGGCATTGGCCTTGGAGTTGCTACTTGGAGCCTCCTTCTCTTGATCAATGTTAACCAACACTGGCTTTACAACTTCTTTTGCAGGTTGAGGAGTTGTCACTTCTGTCATGGCCTTCTTCAAAATTTCAGGTTGTCCTAGAAGAGCCAAAGAGTCCCACATGGACATGGTGACATTCACCTTCTTCATGTTGTCTACAATATTAAAAGGTGTCATAGTGTGTAATCTTTGTTGTGTCTTTGGAATGATGGGCTCCACCTCTTTAGAATGTTGGCCTTCTTTACTTGTGATGGCAGGAATCTCCTTAGGTGTGATGGGAGTAGCTTGTTGTACTGGCTCTGTAGATGTAGTGGCTTTGGCATTGGAATATTCTCTCTCCATGTCTTGAGCTCTTCTCTTTGCTCTTGTATAGGCAACAAAAGCAACTTCATCATTGACTCCATTGAAGTCTGGTTGTTCCCAATTAAAAAGAGTAGTCTCATTCTCTTATGATTCTTGTTGAGGGACTGACCCACTAGATGAAACCTCTGATTGCACTTGGGAGGCATTTTGAACCATTAGAGCTTGGTTCATCCATCCATTTGAACATGTAGCCTGATTATGAGGCTGATTACAAGGAAAACACCATTCATTCTCCATAGCCATATTATTTTGACTAGGAACCATGTCCCTCACTGGATTTGTAGAATTTAGAGGTGCAGGGTTATAAGGTTGGAATGGTCTTAGATTAAAACTTTATCTTTGTCCTTGATACCCTCCTTGGTATGGTGGCCTATTTTGTTGATAAGGTTGCCCTTGATTTTGATATTGTTGACTAGGACCTTAGCCTTGTGGCTGAAATGGTGGTCTGATTCCTTGACCTTGTTTCTTCAAATTTGTGACCTCTTTAGTCAAGGTTTGCAACAAATTGGTCATTTCTTGCTTACTGCTTTCTTGGCTATTCTTTATCTCTTATAACTCTTGAGAGAAACTAGCTGTTAGCTCTTGACCACTGGTACTAGCCTAAGGTGTTGCTATGGTGGGAATAGGGGTAAATGGGGGTACTTGTGCAGGTGCAATGGGTTGAAGGCTAGGAAAAATGGGCATTGGAGGCCTTCTAGCAATCATGCCTGCTTGAATTAAACAATTTTCAGCTTTGACAACTATGTCAAAAGCCTGGGGTAAAGAAGTACCACCCATAGACTGGATCATGATAGAAATTTGACCATTTAGATTTTGTAAGTAATAAAGGAAAGCATGGTCAGCTGATGGTCTCACAGAGACTGGAATTCTATTCCATGTCTTAAGGAATCTACTATAGTAATCTATCATTTGCTCTTGAGGGTATCTATTAATGGTTGTTAACTGCTCAACTAGAGACAAGTTATCTGATTTATCCTCAAAATGCTTACTTAATGCATCTCCTAACTCATCCCATGAAGTAATAGAACCAATAGTTAGAGTTCTAAACCATTCTAGAGCCTTACCTTTTAGAGAGGCTGCTAATAAATTTGTGGCCACATCTTCTTGAGTAATGTTGTGTATGCTGCAGATGGTGGTCACATCTCTTATGTGTTCAAAAGCAGTCGTCTGCCCTTCAACTGTGAAATCAGGTATACTCTTAAGGGCCACCAAGGGCACATCATGATGTTAGGCAAAATTTAATGGACTACCCTGATTAAAGGGTGCAAATGCAAATGGTCTTGCCATTGTAGGAGTTGGAATTTGAAGATTAACAACTATATGAGCTATATTTGCTGCCAGATTTGAATCTTCTTCTAGATCTCTAGTTAGAGATCTACCTCTTCTTCTAGAATGAAAGGGAAAAGGTCTCCTTTCTAAGGTATCAGGAGGTGTTGATTGAACTCTCCTTGCAAGGGATGCTCCTTGAGTTGACCTACCTTTATGACTTCTTCTTGAGGGAAACTCTAAAAATTGGGTAGGCTTTGAGCTTCTAGTCTCAATCTTTCTCATAAAACTTTGAACAAGGTAGCCTGGATCCTTGAAATCAGTGGAGTCGCTAGATAAACTTGATAGAATGACTTCTAAAAGTCTGTACTATGCAATTTGTATATCAGAGATAACATAATCTTCAAACAATGAACTTCTTGTGTAGTCCCACCGGGTGTGCCAGAATTCTTATACACTAAGTTTACACCCTTTGTTTCAAGCTCTCTTGGTCTTGATAACTTAGTATAACATGGGAATCATCTCTAGGTTGTGGGACCTTTGCTAACTAAGATGAGACCTCTAGGTTCTAGGCTGGTTCCTCTTGGATAATCACCTTAATTTGCTTCTTGATAGAAAAGTAAACTTTTGAGGGAAAGGGATAGAAGGAATGCTTGGAAAGGGAAATGATTGAAAGAAAACTACCTACTAGGTGATGCACTGAAACTAGGGTTTGGATCTCAGTATGTAGGATGAAATCAATGAGAGACTTAGGTCTATTAGGTCACAACTTACTGAATAGGCTTGCATAAGTATTTCATAGGAGGGGTCTACAAACAAAGAGGGTATTCAGGGAAAGAAAGAGATTCTTTCACAAATAATGACACTCCTTGGGGTAGACAACAATCTATGACCTGCAAACAAACATTCACCTCTACAACTAGGTATAGGAATGAGACAAGATTGTTAAGGGGTTGTAGTATACCCACAAAAGCATTCTCATCAAATCATTCACAATAATACACATGAATTGCAGAAAGAAAGAAGGATCAAGAACCCTAAGATATCGTTGAGAAACATATAAATACTTTGATCCAATAAGAGATAACTCACACAAAAAGGCATAGGAACATGAGAAATGTCACAAAATATCTTCAATCTCTGAATTACCAATGGGAGGTTACAGAATGTAGAAGACCAAATGACAGGAAATGCCATAGATAGCCCTCTAAGAAAGAGACTTTCTTCTTACAAAATGTGAACTCTCTAACCTCTTAGCACTAAGGCTCCAAAAATACAATATATACATCTCCTGCATGCAGGCAAGAGCAAAACCTAACTAGGGTTACATAAATCTGCAATAAAATATCGAACCCTAATGGTACACTGATTACCATCATCAAATCTCTGAGAATAGCTGGTGAACAAATCAAATCTCTTCCTTGCGTGTTGATCCTGGTACTGAGCCCACCTGCAGACACATCAACCTTGATCCATCTACCTACCTGCAACTCCACTAAACCATGAATGCTCACAATCTGATCTTATAGATGTTTGGGTTTTAAAAGATTAACCTTGTAAAAGGTGGTGACAAGCCCATTAAAGCTTTCAGCACGTCATGGTACTCTGTAAAATCCATGGCACTGATGATCAAATCCTCTGTTATCATCCCCTCAACCTTCACTATCCTAAGGAATTCAATTCCAGCTACCCATTTGTTGTGCATGGCCAAAAAATGCAAACCCTAGCAAAGAAATATTTAAATTTGAAAAAGAACGGCTAGCAGGTTCAATTTTAAAACCCAACTGTCGATGAATAACCTTCCCGACAGATGAACGGCCCAGATACACCTTTTAAAATAGTTTAAAACCCTTCTGATAGTCAACCACCACCGTGGAAGTCAATAGCCAATCACCAGTGAGAAAGTTAGCGTCCCTGATAGACCTTGGACCCACGTCCCTGAGAACACCATCAGACGACTGTCGCTATACCGTGATTGTAACGATCGAGCTTTTTGGATCTCCGGTATAACGACAGTCACGAGATCTGCATGCTTTAACCTCTTTAGAAACCCCTGACCCCACGGGCCCACTGACATCGGCCACATTGCACCCTCACCAACCAATCAAATGTCACCCCCTCAGATACACATCACATTCTTTCTGACATTGGACCCACTGCCTAAGATTCCGATCTAATGGTGGGGGTATGATCTCATAGGGTCAGAAGATTCTATGAGATCATATGACAACTGTAGATCCTAGTCTTTATGACACATCTGCAGATACTCAGCCCCACTGACATCCTTCCACCTATATTCAACCTCAGCTAATCACAAGCCACCAAAATGGATCCACGTTGCAACTGTCCCTGACACAGGACCCACTGTTAGAAGCTCTGACGATGAAGGAGGATCAATGGCTATTGTTATACCACCAGATTAACTAGTTTGCATCTTGAGCCCCCGGTATAATGACGACCACATAATTAAGTCAGAACTTAACCCACCAAAGAAGACAGCCCCACTGACAACTTGCCGAATCAGATACCGTCGATGAATCAGGAACTAGCAAATAAGATGAGGTGGCACCGGTCCCATTGACAAGATGAACTCTGCAAGCAGGAAGATCAACGATCGTCACAAGATCTCATGGAATCTTCTGGGGCCATGAGATCATGTGACAACTATCAGACTAGAATCTCGACTTGGCCGCTGATCTAAGACCGCCAACCGAAACGGTAACCGCTCACGGGATCGCTAAATGTTAAGGGGTTAACCACTAGGAATCAGAGACTTGGCGACTGAAGGATTTTTAAAATGCACATGTAAATATGAGAACTTAAGCGACTGGGATAAAGTAACATAAAAATATAACACAGCCAAAGGGTTTTGCAGGGTAACAACTAGTTTATGAATTTTTCTAAGGGTTTTTCTTCTAGCCAGAGACCTAAAATATATTGCATAGACCAGGGGAAAAGAGGTAGACTCATGAAATTTTTTGGGGTTTTTGACAAGGTAAAAACAGAGGCCTGGGGATGGATTTTTTTTTGCCAAATTTGATGCATAGGAAAATTTGGGTAACAGTAACATGTAGTCTTTCTAAGATGGCTGGCGGTAAACTGGAAGCTGATGAGGATAACATAGACCTATTCCTTTTCCTACGAGAAGAGTGGGCCATGAACCTAATGTCCAAATGTTTGGGTGGGAGAGCCTAGCTGTTGTTGTCCATGAGGTGTTTGTGCTGGCATGGGCCTGTTAGTCCCAGGTCCCTTTTTTTTATTTCCTATTTTCTAGTTATGTTCTTAAAACACTGGTTTATCCCTATGTGTCTTGTTATTGTTAATGTTTTGTCTACTTATTGGTTATGCTACTTTGGTTCGCTTTTTTTGAAAAGGACCTACATGTTTGTTTTTGGTAGAAGCAGACTAGACAATTTTGTTTCTGCTGATTTTCTTTTGTTAAATTGCTATGTGCCTAGTGCTATTAATATGTTGTTAATGTGCTTCTAGTCTTGTTGTACCACGGGCCAGCACCGTCTTGCTACTTTTTTATATAAAAAACATGTAGTCTTTCTATAAAAAGAGCCAGGATTATCCAAAAATCTATATTGTGTGATTAAGACATAAGCATCTATTATAAAGATGGGTTTGCCAACTATTTTTTATCCTTTGAATGAGGACCCACGGCTTCAACTAGTATTTCAACCTAACTTAATAGGCTCTAAATAGGACCAAAAATATGTGTTAAATAGTTTGATGGATGCAGCTTGGAAACTTCATACTAGTTATGTCACATGCCAGAGTGACCATTTGAGTTAGAGGTTGAGCTGGACAAGGTGGAATTGGTTGACATGATGCTAGCCATACAAATAGATGATGGTTGGGTTCCAGGTGGCATGGAAAATGAACTGCTATAAATGTTGTGCTTAATTCGCATTTGGTGATACCATTTTCTTGATGTAGCATGTTCATTTTACAAAATTGTACATAATAGTAAAATTTTAGCTATTAGTTAGGAAGCATTATGATGGTCTGAAGCTTGTATGCATCCTTTCATTTTGTATAAGAAGGATACCAAGACCATTCTCTATAAGAGGATATAGGTTAGATAGAAAAAACACATGATAGATATATATTTAGATGGACGCATTACTTGTTGATGATGATTATATATGACAATGCAACTGAAGCATAAATCAATTGTACCTATTTTTAAAAATTAATACAAAGACCCTCTTTTTGTCCATATTGAAGATTGTAAGTTCATTTACCATTGGTGATGCTAGTCCTCTGTGATTATTGATTTTAAAATCAATTACTACCATTTAAATATTTTGTGAAATATTAAATTATAATTTAAATATTAGATTATCAGAGATTAAATACAAAGTGTTGTCTATGTGACTCTGTCTAATTGGTTTTCTCAGTGAAATAAATTGAATTAGACTAAGATTTTTTCTGTAGAGATCATTTCTATCAATTAGGTAGTAGATGGTGTATGATTCACTGTCTCATAGATTTGTACATAAGGGTATAATCAAGGATTGACTCTATTTGCCCAATCTAGGATAAAGGACTAGTCTAAAGATTATTTTAGGGAATATTCATCAAACAACAAAGTTCATTTGTCCCATCAGTTATATTCACTATTCATAATACTATTTTCTTAAAAAAAACATTCAATTCACAACATCGATGCACTTAATTTTGATTAGTCTCATGGACCAATTTCCACCTTGGGAAATCATAAGGTATAAATTCTCTATAGAAAAGCATTTGACCAATTGATTAGGGTTTGAGGTGAATTTTTTCCCATATAGGTTTAGTAAAGAATAAAATGCAAGAGAATTTTATCAAGGTACTATTCTCATTTGTTGGCCAAAGCTAATTGAGTAACTACTAGAGAATTGAAAAAGTTCCTTGATTTCCAATCTGTGGTTTTGGGAAACAACAAATTCATGAATCTTCTAGGGAGTTGTTCATAAGAATATTTTGAATTTTACCTATAATCTCTAGTGATAACTTGTAGAAGATTGATAGTTCATGTTTTCCCCATCCAATTAACACAAACAACAGATGATTGATCACTCTGTTGGGGAGTTATTCATAAGAATATTTTGAAGTTTACCTAGAATCTCTGGTGATAACTTGTAGAAGATAGAAAGTTCAATTTTTCCTTATTTGAGTCACACAACCAATAGATTGGAAACTCTAATGGTGAGGTTGTCTATAAGATAATTCAAAATCATTCAGAATTTCTAGAATTTGTTATTCAAAATTTGAGATTTAGGAATATTTTCAAATATTTTTGTGATATACGCATAGACTCTGCTAGGAGAAAAGGAACTCAGAAAAGATAATTATTTTTCCTCAAAATTGAGGTGGTGACTCTATTATTATTTGAAAAGGCATTTTAGCCAAGTGACTCTACTGCGAGAGAAAACTCAAAAGGATATGAAAAAATATTTAAAAATATAATTATGTTTCAGAATGTGCTAAAATAAATAGTCTTCTAAGAGAAAGTTGGTTATCCCTGATGGTATCAAGTTGTTGGGTCTCAGAAGATTTTGATGCATCCCTAATAAGCTATTCCCAAAATTTTCATAAATTGTAACAAAATTTCACGGAGAATATGATGAATCGGCACTTGATAATTTGAATTTTATACATTTGTAGAGGATTATGAGATTTGTGTAGAAGATAAGGTGATCAAGATATTTGTCAGAACATTGAAGGATAATGAAAGAGAAGTATATAAATCATTACCTACATAGAGCATATCATCATGGAGTGAGTTTTAATAGTAGTTTCTTAATGTGTTTCATGATACAGGTGAAGAAGTAGAAAATATGTACTATGAAAAGGATCAAGGATTATACTATGTAAGAAGAATCTTACATGTCTCCCTTAGATGCATTTTTTATTTTGAAAATATATAAGGGATAATCTCTAGTACAATTGTGTGTAAGGATGGTAGATATTTATTAGGAAATACCTCAAGACACTAGGCCTCTACACAAGGAATTATAAAATAAACTTTGTGAGTTAGGAATATATCATGATTCTATACTAATAATTTCACTAAATCATGTATATGAAGAATTGATGCCATAAAATGATGAATACAAATAAAAATTAATAAATGCCCCAAATTTGAATACAACTAAAGTTCATGCTTAGGCTAAAAGGGCTCCTATACATAAAAAGGGTTTTGACATTTGTGATAAAACTCTGCACCTAGTTGAGCACACACTATCTTACCTAGGGAAAGCCTCCAAAATTAGAAAACTCTATTTCTAGAAATTGTACAAGAAGTAAAATAATATACAGGGGCTCTAATTTCCATCCTCCATGGGCCTTGAAGATCAAACTGAGGAAACTCATTGTAGAGCCATATTTATAAACCAAACCCTTAAACTGGTAGGGAATAGTCCAGGAGGGTTGGATTTTATTTAAGCACAAAAAATTATGAAAATGCACACAAAAAATATATATAGATAAAGGAAACAATAAAAAGAGACTAAAGTACTCCAAGAACTGAGTGGTTCAATCCATCCTTAACTTCCACCAAGAAAAATTGAGAGATTATGAACAAGAACATCAAACTAGCATACAATACTCCTTGGGAATTATGTCAAAAAATTTCCAACCTCTGTACAATGATTAAAAAACCCTTAAATAGGTCCTTTATGCTTATACCAATCAACTAAGCTAACCCATAACTATCTTTGGGGAAAATTACAACTTTTGCCCAAATGTTGTCGAGCAAATTTTTAAAAGTTGCAAAAGTTGCTCAAGAAGCTTTTATATTTTTGTCATTTTTAAAGTTCTGATGCACTAAATTGGTTCCACAAGGTTTCTAATAACATCCTTAACCAAATACAAACCAAATCCATCCAATTTTATCAATTTGGAGTGATTGGGCTCATTAGGGCCCATTTGGTCAGCTTGGGAATTCTTGGCCAACTAGTGACACCCTAGTGCCAAACCCAAAAACTAGTTATCCCAACACGGCTATTAGACCCTCTTGGAGTCTTTCTTTATCAATGACTTGGCTAGAGTCATTACAAGCCAAAATTTGATTAGGGTTAAAATTCAAACCCTAGGTGCTCCTGCATCATAAGGGTTACAATATCACTTTTAAATGCTATCTTGTTCAGGGGTTTTCCTTTAGATATGTTAGAATCTATTCCCTATTAGGAGAAGCCTTGTTGTAGGACTTTAAACATTCTTTATAATGTCACCTAGTTAGAGGATTTTATAATGAGACATATTAGGATCCACCCGATTAAAATTTTTTTTATTACAATTGTTAGAGAGTAAGATATAGATAATGATCTTTAATTTCACTACATCTTCTAGGTCAAATCCAATTAAGTTCTTAAACTCAACAACATACTATAATATGCACTTTTCCTTGATCACATTTGATTCCAACACTTACTGATCAACTTCAACCTTCTACAACTTCGCTTTCGTGTGACCTCCATCAATTAGTTTCTTCTTTTGTTTTTCTTTAGTAGAAATCCATTTCACCACCTTAAAAAAACCTAAACCCAATGATCTAGATTAATATTTTCATCAAAAATCACATATGATAATATATTCTTTATTTTCTCCTAACCGTGTCGGTTCAAATTCAATATGTACCTTGGAGCTTGTTCTAACTCCATAAACCATTTTGACCTAATAGAAACTTCTTGAAGAGTCTTCCTCAAACATATTATCTTGATTAATGTGTATTCAATACTTTCCACAAATCACAAATATACCTTGTGACTCTTCAAAAATCATCATCAATCCCAATAAAAAACCAACATTCATTATTGCTCCTAAAATCTTTACAAACTATCCTTTATTCACATGTTCATCCTTACCTATTTACATGTTCCCCTAGTTCATTGGTTTGTCAAGTTCACTTGTTCATCCTTTTTTACCTATTTTGTCAGCATCACTTTCAAATCATCAAATGACCTTTACCTTAGATTATTTTAAGTTGTGATCTTAAACATATCATCTTGACATCATTATAAGTCATATTACATGACCACTCTTGATGATTCTATATGAATTGGAAATAACATTTAAATCATTTAACTACTTGTCACTATTTTCTTTAGCTACTACCCAGTTTGATTCCATCATAAACAACTTACTCAATTCTTCACATGAATAGATGCTATCATAAACATATCATTATAACTCATCATTAAACCTTTTTGTACAATAGAAACACTTAATTCATTATGAAACTCATTCTTTTCTCTAATGAATATGTGGTAACATGCCAAAATACTTAGTCAAATAGTTGACATCAATGACAACCATATAATTGATTTACCTATAATCAAATAGTGTTCCAATATGCATCAACTCATCATCAATCATGAAAAAGAATATTTACATGACATATATTCAACATTTATGCCAACAATCATCACCATTAATAAGTTATGCCAAAAATCTCCCACTTTGGCATTGACAAAAATATTATAACTCCTTTTTACTTTGGTACTATCACTTCCTTGTTCTTACTTGTTGATGGAAACTCACTGTACAATCTGAAATACTATAGGCATTTAAATGAAAACATTTTCCTCTTTGCTTTGCATCTTTGACTTCCTTTTTTCTTTCCCTTCTTTGATATTTGTTCACCCCCCTTTTTGGTTGTGCTCCTCCTCTTATTTTTACATCAACAATACACTTCTCCTTATTCTGATTCTCTCCTTTCTTCAACCAATACTCTTCTCCTTTTTATTTAGTCCTCCCCTTTGACAACAATTCCAAAGGTGAATCAATTATCATTTTTCATTCTCACCTTCGTGTCCTTCTATTGATTTCTGTTCTTTCTTGGCCTCTATCTTCCTCTGCTAAGACTTCTCCCTTAGTGGAGTAGTCCACCTATACATCAAATCATACATGTGATTATCTATCTTGCACATATGAACTGATGCAATTTACATCTTTCCTCTAATTGATATCAGATAGGGGAAGGACCCCTAATCTACCTCTAAAATATTAAAATCTCTCCTTTGGTAGTGGTTTTTTAAATATGTCAGCAACTTGCACCATTGTTGAAATGTACTCAAGTCTGACCTCCTTCTCCTATACTTGTTCTCTTAAAAAATGATACTTTAGATTGCTATATGTTTTTTCTTTGAATGCATCATTGTCCCAGATTCTTTGAGATATTAATACCACTTGTGTTATGATAATGTATTACAACTGGTTCAGTTAACTTTTCATGAATACCTTCAAGAATTTTCTTAATCCAAATTATATGTTGATAATTTATAGTAGCAACAACATATTTAGCCTCTGCATTTGATTGTGATATACAATTTTTCTTCTTTCTTGTCAATGCCACTAATCTTTCTCCTAGATAAAAAGATCCTCTACTGGTACTTTTCCTATCATCAACATTAGCAACCCAATTAGCATCAGTAAACACATTTAGACTAAAATCTTCTTGTATTCTATACCATAAACCATAATCCTATATTCCCTCAATATATATGAATATCCTCTAAACACTATTGTCATATGAGACTCTTTAGGATTTTAAGAAAATCTAGGAACTATGCCAACTGCATGAGATATATCTAGTCTTCTATGAATGACATAGTGCAACTTACCTATCATTGATCTATACAAAGATTCATTTACCTCTTTTGAATCATCTTCCTCAGATAATTTGCAGCATGTTATCATAGGTGTACCACCTGATTTTAAATCTTCAATTCCAAAAAATTTCTAGTATCTCCTTGATGTACTTTGATTGACTAATGTAGATACTTCTCTTAATCTATTGTACTTGGATTCATATGAAGAGTTTTATCTCACCGATCATAGACATTTCAAATTCCTTTCTCATCTCTTCTGCAAATGATCTACATAATGCTTCATTTCCACCAAAGATTATATCATGAATGAATATTTCAACAATCAATGTCCTATCCTCATTTTTAGTTTTTAGATACACATTATTGTTTTCACTAGTCCTTGTGAATCCAATTTTCATCAAATAAGAGTGAAGTCTTTCATAGCATTCTCTCGGAGCTTGTTTCAATCTGTACAATGCTTTATGAAATCTGTAAACCATGTTTTTTCCTTTTTCAATGACAAATGCTTCAAGTTGTTCTATATATCATTTCTGTTCAAGTATTCCATTTAGAAAATCAAAGTTTGCTTCCATTTGATAGACTTTGAATCCTTTGTATACAACATAAGATATAAGTATTCTAACTCCTTCCAATCCAACAACGAGGGCCAAAGTCTCACCATAATCAAGACCTTCTTGAGAATATTCTTTGCAAACTGATCTCACTTTATTTCTAATTACCTCTCCTTTCTCATTTAGCCTATTCCAAAAACTAAACTTAGTACCTATCACATTTTTGTTAGTAGGTCTAGGTACTAAAGTCTATGTTTTGTTCTTCTCAATCTAATAAATTTCTTCATTCATTGATTTCATCCAATCATCATCTTTTAGTGCATCTTTAACTATCTTAGGCTTAACTTTATATATAAATTTTTTTGTATCTTTAACATTACTTCTTTTCATAATACCAACATTCTTATCTCCAATAATTTAGATTCAGAGTGATTAGGTTTAAGCCTTGCATACTTTGGGGTTACTGGTTCAACATTCCAATTTATTTCATCTTCATTTTCACTGACATATTCATTTTCATTCACTGGTTGAGAGTTACTTGTTCCTTCATTCATTTGTGGTACAGTTTTGGGTTCCACCAGTTCATTATAGATGAACTTACTATAATCTTCAAGTTTCTTTTTGTTGTCTTCTTCGTTCTTCTCTAAAAATTCATCACCTTTTACATTTTCACTTTTAATAATTTTTTTAATCCTTATATTGAAACATTTATATGCATTACTTCTTAATGCGGAGAGAAGTGGAAGACTTGTAGGAATCACCAAGGAGTCTTCCAATCACTCCTTTGTTTTCTAAGATCACTCAAACATGTCCTTTCAAAAGGGTTCAATATGAAGACCCAACCCATGGGTTAGCTACCCTCCAAGGGTTAACCAATCCACTGATATGACCAATCTAGGGTCACAACACTAACTCTCACCTCCACTTGACTCAACACCATTCAAATGCCCTCTTCTCCTATGAACTCGCAACTGTAAGTTCATCCACACTTTTCCCTCTCCTAATTCCTTTCAGGAGTCAAGAGATCTTCTCCATACTATTCACTCACTGAACAACCCTTCTTGACTGTATCAACAAGCACTCCTATAAGTAATCTTTCATCTCCTTGCTCCTATTTGGGCAATGATTGT
Source organism: Chamaecyparis obtusa (assembly GCA_027943335.1). Taxonomy (NCBI): domain Eukaryota; kingdom Viridiplantae; phylum Streptophyta; class Pinopsida; order Cupressales; family Cupressaceae; genus Chamaecyparis; species Chamaecyparis obtusa. The sequence continues at coordinate 16,469 of BSBK01002630.1, read as the reverse complement.
GCTCGCCTAGTGCAAGGTCAAAAATTTGGCCACCCACATCTTTAGACCTCTTACTTTCCTATGGACACTTTACATTGACTCCACTCCCATGTCTCAATAGGTTATGATGAACACACAGTGGGATTTTAAGGGGGACTCATTATTCAAAACTATTCCTATGTACAAACCAGTAACCTAGCTGGAACAGAAAAAGGAATAAAAGATCTATGAAATTGATTAAAGACTCACAACTGAATAGAATTGAAAAGAACTATTATCACTACTGCTACTTCTCAGAAAAATAGTAAACTAACCCATTAGATTCTACTCATGCAAGGAAACAACAAATATATGCCTTTATTGATTGAAAACTGTGATTGATTACATATATAAAAAATTACAAAACTTGTCCAAGTTGTCCAACCTCCCAATCCAAAATTTTGAAGGTCTTATAATGACCTTGGATCAATTAAAAAATTGACAACGAAGAAAATAGTTTTTTATTGCACTCTACACACATTTGTTGAATTTTACTCATCGGCGTAACCCATCCTGATGATTTGATTGAGGATCAATCTAACCGATTCTTAGTTTGTCCACTAATGTTGGCTTTGTCGATGATTGACATATCCTATCTTGACTACCTTAGACCAATTGGTCTTCCATTGGAAACACTCCTTCTGATGCCTTCAATCTGATCAGTCATCCATCAACACGACATACTCTGACGACGTCAATGGAGGTCAGTCTAACTAATTTCTAGCTTCTCTGCTAGTGCCAGTCTTTTGATGAACTCTTGTCAATGTGACTCCACCCAATGACATCATCAACCATCAGTCTGATTCAAAATGAGCTCCATCACTAATGGAAGATATGTCCATTGAATGATCGGTATTTCTATGTCGATCAAGATATTATTATATGTTATACCGATGGTTCAACTTCCACATACCATTTGAATCAGCCTGTGTACTACATGTTTGTTGTTGCATGTGCTTGTAGAGTCACCCAATGTTCCTTCCAAAGATAATCCTTCCAAAGATAGACCATGCTTGGAGAATTCATCCATTCCTGAGCCTCCTCATACACCATTAAATCATAAAAAACTTACCTTTAGTCTCCTCCACTTAGACTACTATTGCGAGGAAAGAATGTTCATGCCATTCTCTGGTCATCTTCCTATCATTACTCCCCATTGCATCTACTTCAGACACTTGCATCTTAAAAATGTGTACCTAACATAGGTAATCTCCCAACTTGTCACCAAATGTCCATGGCTCCTTGCCTGGAGGAATAGCCCAAACTTGAGCAATTTCTTGACCCATTATTACAATATTTGTCTCCATCATATGTTTTCCTTATTGTGGCAAGGTGAACTCAATATACTGATGCTTCTTAGACTTCTGTTCCAACCATACATTTGCAAGTAGCTTCATCTGAATACCGAGTGGCTCTACGTGACACACCTCCAAAGTTGTGCATGTAACCTTCATATTAATCAATGCTAAGGCCTCTTTATAGCCCATAAAACTACATGTAGTCTCTTTTCTTGAGACCATATTAGATTTTACAATCTGATTACCTTTCTCTATATTCCATCCCGCTTGACATTTAACCACTCCTTCAGTCTCCTTTAAGGTTGTTTCATCAAGTGAGATTTCATAAGGCCATCAACATGATATCTTTGCAATCCTACAACAAAAGAGTTATAAAATAAAAATAACATCACTTCATCTTGTGAGCTCTCCATGCTTGGAGAAAATGCAGTCACCATGGTCTTATCAAGACCAATACTTTCTATAAGGTCCTCCTTAATCCCTTCCTCTGAGATTATTGTTGCATCCATGAAAGTAATCAAACCATCATTGTTCCTTTTACTAGGCACTCTTCTACTATTCCAAATTGACCTTTCCATCCTTTAGCAATGGATTCCAACTCCTTCCCTAAGTGTTCTTACTTATCAAGTCATTGAGGACTTACTTCCATGTCATGGTCAGCAACTTGCACTTTCAACTTACAACTAGCTCCTTCTAGTAGCTTCTTCTCTACATTATCACACTTTGAAAAATTCTTGGCATCTTCATGAACCCTTGCATACTTAGGTTCACTCACCACCATCTATTTCTTATTCTTTTCAATCATATCTGACTGCTCCTCTTTTCCTTCCAATTGTCAATTATCCACATTGTCTTCAACTCAAACTTCCATTTGATTCTTATCTTCAACTACCTCTTCAAGATACTTTTACTCCAAAGCATCTCCTCTTAACAAATCTACAACTTTCAAGGCTACATTATTATCATCCTCATTTGTTGTCTTCAACGTACCCTTTTTCATAGTACCAACTTCTACATTCATAGGACATGTCATGGTCCCTATCATCACTTCTTCTTTATGATCAAGCCCTTTAGAACTTGACTCCTTGTTTTCTTCATCAAGATCATTTTCTTCTATGTATGTCTCAACATATTGAACCTCTCTATCTATAGGTTCACCATCCTCTTCCTGATACACCTTGTGCTCTCTCTCATCCAATAGACAACTTATCTCTTCCTTTTATAGGATCTCTGTCCAAACTTCATATATCTTTGTATTCTCAATGGTTTCCTACTCCAAATCACCATACATTCTTTCACTTCTTCTTCAAGAACCTCTTTAGCATTGGGTTCTTCAACTTCTTGTTTTTGCACCTTCAATGACTCTTCTTTCAAGAGCTCATTCCTCCTCTCTTTATCTAGGAGTTCTCTCATCATCATCTTGGTTTCCATTATCCTGGTTTCATTTTACTGTATTATTTTCCTTAGATTTATCATCTCTTCTAGTGCTTGGGATCTCTCTTTTTATTTCTTTCTTGGGTCTTCCTTCTTCTTTTTCTATACTTCTTCTATTTTTTTTCTTTTATAAGTTTTCTAGACTTTGCATGCCTCAAAAACTTCTTCCTCTTTTGTTTTCAAATACATATTGACTATCTTTACCAACTTTTATCCTCAATCAATCCTTTAGTTACTCATATCAATAGAGTTTGAAATGGTTACAAATCAAAGGTTCTATATATCCACCATTCCTCATGCTACTTCTTTACAAAACCACCAACATTCTTCCATCTTACCCATCCAAGATCTTGGAAGATGCTTTGCCACCCTTCCTCAATGGTCTCTCTCTCTCTTTGCACCTTCTACCTAACTTCATCTTGTAGGAGATAGTACTACAGACCCCTCAGCTTCATCTTGGAGGAGACAGTACTATAGATCCCTCTCAGGCCTGCTAGACACACACATTTATAACTTCTTCTTACTATAGCTTGGATGCATCAACCTGCAACCAAACAACTTAACAACCCAAAACACAAAACATATTTAACAACCTAGACCTTTTGTTGGGCTTTGATACCAATCTGATGCAGAGAGAAGTGGAGGACTTGCAAGAATATCCAAGGAGTATTCCAATCACTCATTTTTTTCTAAGATCACTCAAATACGCCCCTTCAATAGGGTTCAATATGAAGAACCAACCCATTGATTAGCTACCTTCCAAGGGTTAACCAATCCACTAATATGACCAATCTAGGGTCACAACACTAACTCTCACCTCCACTTGACTCCACACCATGCAAATGCCCTCTTATCCCATGAACTCACAACTATAAGTTCATCCACATGTGTCCCTTTCCTAATTCCTTACAAGAGTTGAGCAATTTTCCCCATATTGTTCACTCACATAACAACTCTTCTTGACTAGTTCGAGAGTCATCTTTCTTAATTGTGTCAACAAGCACTCTTGTAAGTTTTCTTTCATCTCCTTGTTCCTAGTTGGGCAATGATTATTCTCGCCTAGTGCAAGGTCACAAATTTAGCCAACCACATCTTTAGACCTCCTACTTTCCTATGGACATTGCATATTGACTCCACTCCCATGTCCCAATAGGTCGTAATGAACAAACAGTGGGATTTTATGGGTGATTCATTATTCAAAATTATTCCTATGTACAAACCATCAACGTAGCTGGAACAAAACAAGAAACAAAAGATCTACGAAAATAGTTAAAGACTCACAACTAAACAAAATTGAAAATAACTATTTTCACTATTGCTACTTCTCAACAAAATTGTAAACTAAGGTCCATTAGATTATACTCATGCAAGGAAACAAAAAATACATGTATTCACTGATTGAAAACTGTGATTGATTACATATATCATAAATTACAAAACTTGTCCAACTTATCCTACCTCTCAATCTGAAATTGCAAAGGTCTTATAATGGCCTTGGATCGGTTACAAAACCGGCAACCAAGAAAATAACTATTTCTTGCACTATATGTACATTTGTCAAATTGTACTCATCAACGTAACCTATCCTAATGATTTGATCATGGATCAATCTAACTAATTCCTAGTTGCTCTGCTAATGCTATTTTCAATGATCAACACATCCTATCCTGACTACCTTAGACCGATTATTCTTCCATCAGCAACACTTCTTCTAATGCATGAACAATCTGATCGGTTATCCATCGGCACGACATACTCTGACGACCTCATGAGAGGTCGATCTAACTAATTTCTAGCTTCTTCATTGGTGCAAGTCTTCCAATGAACTCTTTTTGGTATGACTCCACCCAATGACACCATTGGCCATCATTCTGATTCAAAATGACCTCCGCTGTTAATGGAAGCTATGTCAATAAAATGATCGGTATTTTTATGTCGATCAGTATATCGTTATATACTATACTGATGGTTCAACTTCTACATGCCATTTTAATCAGCCTATATCAACCTGATACATCTGAGGATTCCTTTTGGCTACTTAGCACTAATAGTTGGTAGTCTACTGGACTACTCTACTTACACCCTAGAACACACCATACTTCTGCAAATCAAAATTTGGGGGCTAATTAGATAACCCCTAGGTGCTCCTACACCAGTTCTAGTGGAGTAATCTAGAAATATACCCTCATCTCTATTAGTGTCAAACTTTCCATTCATTGCATCTTTCTTAATATTAAATTTACTTCCAAAGATTTTGAAATAACTAACATTGGGAGTATGTCCATACCATAATTTATAACATCTTTTGTATGTACCTTTCTTGAGTGGTACTCTATTTAAAGTATAGATTGTGATACTTACCACTTCTCTCCAAAATTATTGTGCCACTCCTTGTTTTAGCAATGTTCTTGCACATTCTACGATAGATTTGTTCCTCCTTTTCAAAAATTACATTCTATTGTGGTGTTCTATATGTTGTCAGTTGTCTCATTGTTCCATTCTCATCACAATATGTATTAAACTTATAGGTAAAAGCACAAAGTTGTGTCACATTTCAGGCTAACTTATCAGCACAACTGAATTTGAGTATTTCTAACTAAAAAATATTTTTTCAAACAATATATGGTCTAGCTAGATTCATTATATAAGCGCTTCAACTTTTCCAATTGGAAATATCTATTAAATGCATGTTTTATACCAATTTGGGTCCAATTACCAAAGAAATAAAATTATTTCAGAAAAGTGATGTTTCAATAACTCCTACTCTTTTTAATAATACATTTTTTCTAAAATATAAAAATATCCTTTTGTAGAGCTCAGAGTCAAGAGTATTGTCATATAAGTTTTATAATATTTTGATTAGATCTAATATATTATAATTTTAAAATATTGTAAGTAGGTATTTTAACATTCGAGAAGATGCTACTTCAAATAAAGAAAAAAATAGTAAATCATATAAGAAAAAATTAAAATTAATATTTAACACTAGAGGAGAAACTCCTCTTCAAGAATATGTAATTTTTTCTAAATGGTGTAGATTTGATAGGGGAAATTTGATGGGAGATGAAATCTGTCGATTTTAGATAAGTTTGACTTTGAGTAGTTATATTGGAGAAAATATACATCAAAAACCAATATTTCTTCTTTTCTGCACTAGCTATTAATGTCATCTATAACATATTTTGAAATCACAGGAAAAAAAATTATTCTATATACTTGTTTGGCAGGAACTAGACCCAAGATTTTTAGCATTTTTTAGCAATTAAAAAATGGACTTTAAAAATTAAAAAACTATCTCAATTCTTTTTCAAAAATAAATTAAAAAATTAAAGGCATAAACTATCATTAGTTTACATCATCTTCAAATCCTAAACACAAATGTCACATTTATGTTGTTAAAGTTGAGCAGTTTGTGTGTTCTTGACCTTTTCTTTTATAAAAGTGTGACAAAGGTTTTTACTCTTACCCTTAAGTGAAGTAAATTCATCTACTCTATCAGATCTAAGACATTTGAGAGTCTTACCTATCTCTTTTTTAACTCTAGCTTTGTACATCTTGATCATATAAAAGGCATTCAATTTAACTTTCAAAAACATTACTGACATCACTCTTATATAGTCATCAACAAATAGTATGAAATACATATCACCATAATAACTTTATGGTCCAATAGGTCCACACAAATCAATGTGTACTAAATCAAAAATATTCTCTGGTGGATAGGCTTTACTAGTAAAGCTTGAACTAGTCATCTTACCTAGTTGACATTATTTTCACATAGAATTCTCAAGTCTGACTGAAGTAGGCATACCTCTTACACATTTATTCTTACTAACCTTTATCAAATTATAAATATTTACATGACAAAACCTTTTATGCCATAGCCAACATTCCTCTACTTTAGCAATTAAGAAATGTCCATTATAACCATTCAATAAAAAAAGATTATCTATTGTTTTTTCACCATTAGCAAGAAGTTCACCAGAATTTCCTGAAATATTTCATTTGCCTTTACTGAACTCAAATCTAAAACCTTTGTTATTCAACTGAGATACACTCAATAGGTTATCCTTCAAACCTTCAGTCCAATAAACATCATCACAAGTAATACTTTCATTAAGTGCAATATAAACTTTACCTTTTTTAACACAAGGTGATCTATTGCCAAATCTCGTTGCGCCTCCATCACACTCTTCCATAGAGATAAATTTTTTCTTATCACTGGTCATATGGTGTGTGCATCCACTATCAATAATCTAGTCATCATTATTGTTTACACTTAAAATTAATACTTTCTCTTCATTGACTGCTACTTCACTGGTAGATGGCTCTTCTTTCACTGCAAAAAGCACAACATCTTCATCATCATTGTTATCATCATAATCTTTACTGCTATCATCATTTTAAGCTATCTAGCGTGCCTTCTTTATTTTATCCGTGTAGTTCTTGAACTTATTTTACTTTTATTTCTTCTCATTGTTCATCTTGTCTTTATTTTCATCATTAGGACATCTATAAGCTAGATGACCAATTTGATTGCATGTCCAACAAACAAGTGGACTCTTTCCTTTGTACTTTCCTTTTCCTTTGGGAAACCTCCTAGCTATTAAAGCTTCAATTTCTTCCACTTCTCTTTCTTCAGCTAGTAAACACACAAGATCATCAAGACTATGAGAAATTTATTTTCCTTTTCTAGATGAACCAAGGGTTATTGAAGATTTAAAAGAAGTTTCAACTACAAGAAAACTATTATCATAGTTAGCTCAAATGTAGTTAATTTTCCAACCAATGAATCCAATGTAACATTATTAGGACTTATAAACATTAAATCTGAATAGAGGAAACTATTATACCATACTAAGGTAAAAGAGTCCTCAAAAATTTACTTAGAATTTTATCTTCTATGATTTTTCCTCCTATACTCATGATAGAATCTTTGAACTCTTTAAGTCTTGTACTATATTGTGCAATGTTTTTTCCTTATAGAATTATCATGTCATCATAATTTCCTCTGAGACTATCAACCTTAGCATTTAGTACATTTGCATCACCTCTATAGACATTCATAATCTTATCCCACATATCTTTTGCATTTTCCAAATGTTGGATATCCACATATTCAACATCAAATTGGGCACTTGTAATCTCTATCACCACTGAGTTATGGAGAAATATTTCTTTCCTCTCATCTGTAGTATGTGTTCTAGTAGGTAGTGAAAATTTTGTATCAAGATAGCCAACTAATGTGTCTAAAAGACCTGGTAAATGCAACTTCATACTACTTACCCATGTGTTGAAATTATCCTTTGAAAACTTGGGTGCCTCATTTCTATACATTTTCAGATCTTTTTCCTAAGATGTTAAGCTTTTTGAATTAGGGAACCGGAGCTATGATACCAATTTTTAATGTTGGAATGATTACTAAGAGGGGGGGTGAATCAGTAATCACCAATTCAAACTAAAACTCACCCAATTCAAACTAATCAAACTGATAAGCAATTTAACCGTTTAAACATGAATTCATCACAATAGGTAAAGTAGGCTTTAACTAACATGAAAATACATAAAACTCATCCACACAAATGTAACACTAGATATATCATGTAGAAACTTAATCAGGGTGAAAACCACAATGTGATAATTACTCACAAATTTAGTACTCTTCTCGAATAAGCTCTGTTAGGAGCAATCTCGGTTAAGGGTTACAACATCACTTTTAAATTGTACCTGATTAAGGGATTTTAATTTAGACATATTAGGATATATTCCATGTTAGGATAACTCTTGTTAGAGGACTTTAAACACTCTTTAGAATGTCACTTGGTTAGAGGATTTTACAATGGGACCTCTTAGGATCCACCCGATTAAAGGATTTTGTTGTTACAATTGTTAGAGAGTAACAGATAGAAAATCATCTTTAATTTGCACTACCTCTACTAGATCAGATACAATTAAGTTATTAAACTCAACAACATACCATACTATGCACTCTTCCTTGATCGCATTTGATTCTAACACTTACTCATCAACTATAAACTTATGCAACTTCTCTTTCCTCTGGCCTTCAGTAATTAATTTTTTATTTTTTTTTCCTTTAAGTAAAAATCCATTCCACCACCTTAACAAAACCTAAATCCAATGGTCCAAATTAATTATTTTATCACAAATTACATCTGACCATACATTCTTTATTTTCTCATGACTACATCGCCTCAGATTCAATCTATACCTTGGAACTTGTTCCAACTCCATAAACTGTTTTGACCTAATAGAAGCTTCTTGAAGAATCTTCCTCAAATGTATTATCTAAATTAATTTGTAGTTAATACTTTGCACAAATCACACATATACCTTAAGACTCTTTAAAAATTATCATCGATCCCAATAAAAAAATCAACATTCATTATTGCTCCTGAAATATTTACAAACTATCCATTATTCACTAGGTCAACCTTACCTATTCACCTATTCTCCTCGTTCACTAGTTTGTCTAGTTCACTTGTTCATCCGTCTTTACCTATTCTATCAGCATCACTTCCAAATCATCAAATGACCTTTACATTTGAATATTTTAAGTTGTGATCTTAATCATATCATCTTGACATCATTATAATGTTATACATAAATTGGAAATAACATTCAAATCACTTAACTACATTTCATTGATTGCTTTAGCTACTACCTAGTTTGATTCCATCATACACAACTTACTCAATTATTCACATGAATAGGTGCTATCATAATCATATCATTATAACTCATCACTAAACCTTATTTACAATAGAAACACTTAATTCATTATGAAACTGATTCTTTTCTCTAATGAATATGTGGTAACATGCCAAAACACTTAGTCAAATAGTTGATATTAATGACAGCCATATAACTTATTTATGTGTCATAAAATATATTGTAATCTTTTTCATCTCATTATCAATCATGAAAAACAATCTTTACATGACATCTCCTCAATATTTATGCCAATAATCATCACCATTAAGAAGTTATGCCAACACATAATAATTTTCGTCATTCTTTTTGGTCGAATAAATTACAGATCAAGGAATCAGAGAACACATAACATCACTCATAGATGCACACATGAACCAATCATGGTATAAAGAGGTTATGAACTTTCCACAACTTCAACCCCAAAGCATAAAAAGTAAAATCCATAAATTACTTATAGTTGTAAAAGATAAAATCCACATAGGGTATCAATCTACCCTAACTGATAATTTCAACAAGGTCAAATAAAACATACCCCAATCAGAATAAACTATGCTATGAAGAACACTGATATCAAATATTCTATTAAAGATAAAATAACTATTTATAAAACTGACATTTATAAATTAATTTATAATATTTGTTATACAAGTTAATTTATTGATTATAATTACTAATTAACAATATAATTAAAAAAAAATTAATAGTGTTCGATGGGCAGGAGTGGGAGCAAGAGATGCTCTGGTTCGAAACCTAGGGTTTCAGGAGTGAGATAGAAGGATACTGTAGATGCTGGAGATGGGGAGGACTCTTTGGAAGGTGCTGAAGATGGCAAAAGGATTTTGGGGGTCGAGCCCTACATCCCCAAAGTGTTTAGCTTTGTGCTACATTTTTAGAAGCTATCTATTTTCATAGTGCCCTGTGTCCCCAAAATGTTTTTGTTTCTTTGTGGGAGGGTCTTTGTATGCACAAACTTCCAAGGTCCCTTTCTCTTCTAGGGAGTTCGGGATTGTTTGATGTTCTCTGCTTTGGTGGCCCTTGTTCCTTCTTGATGGCTTCCACAAGGAGTATTTTCCATGGTTCTAAGACCTCCTAGTTGTGGTTGTCTTGGGGAAATGTTTGGAGTTCCCTGCCTTCTTTTTGGGGAGCAGCCTGGGTGTGGATGAGATGTCCTGGTGTAGAAATGGTGATTATCTTGGATGGTGCTCTACCCATTTTGTGGTTGTTGAATGGCTGGACCCTATATGGACAAGCCGTGTCTCTTCCTTTTCCTATGTGTCTGTTTCAGTTGTGTTCATTTATTCATTGTTTTTGGAAGCTTTATGTTACAGGGATGATTCCCCGTTTGTCATTTTTCCTCTATGTTATACCCCTATAGAGGTGCGGTATACTCCTATTGAGGAGGGTGTTTTTCGTGTGACTTCCTAGTGGTGGAGTCTTTATTTGCCTCATTTTTCTTCTCCCTTTCTTTCTATTGAGGTGGAAGATCCTATCGAGGTCGAGGCTCGGCCTATTGAGGTGGTTTGTGGCTGTTGGGAGGACATTGCTGGTGGTGGAATGTGGTCTCTTTCTTCACGTAGCCATAAGATGGGTAGCTAGAATTAGATGGGGGTTGGCCTCTCAATTTTTCAGGCTAAATGGGTTGTGGTGAGGTGTCAGCTCAATGTTGGAGGTGCTTCTTTAGTGCTAATGGGCTTCAAATTTGTTTTCAAAGATGTCGAAGAGGGTGTCCATAGTTTCCCCCATTTTTTATATTTCCTTTTATACTAGTCTAGGGCACAAATTCTGGAGAGGCCTACACAAGAGAATTAAATTCCCATTTAAACCTTAACCCTAGAAATGGACCTAGATTAAATATAATTTAAGAGTTTACTATTCTAAAATCCAAAATAGCCAACCTAGAAGCGGGAAATAAAACTTTCCGAAACCTGACATCTGAAAACTTCTAGATTTTTAAATTTGGACCCAGGGTTAGGATCGAGGTCGACTC